>QNUK01000499.1:250000-504712 GCA_013621035.1 Clarias magur
AAATGGAGACACTGTGGCTACAAGGCAGACTGTGGCTACTCTACCAAAAAATGGGCGCACAGTTAAAATGACCTGAAGAGCACAAACTCATCAATGAGGTAAAGCAACAACCCTGAGTGACAGCCAAAGATTTGAGGGCATCACTGGAACTGGCTAACATCTGTGTTCATGAGTACAGAACGTAAAACATTGAACGAGTAGGGTGTCCATGGCAGGACACCAACAAAGGAATCGCTGCTTACTAAAAGAACATTGTTGCACGCCTGAAGTTTGTGAAAGAGCACATTGATATTCCACAGCGGTTTTGGCAAAATGTTTTGTGCACTGATGAATCTAACTTTGAACTCTTTGGAAAGAACATGCAGCATAACATCTGGTGTAAAAAGGGCACAGCATGTCATCATGAAAATATCATGCTAACTGTAAAGTATGTTGGAGGAAACATCATGATTTGGGCCTGCTGTGCTGCATGAGGGCGGCCAGCTTGTAGTCATAAAGGGGAAGATGAATTCCCAAGTGTATCAAAAGATTCTTCAGGGTAATATGAGTAAGTCTGTACATCAGCTGGAACACTACACACAGTTATAATCACGTCTTGTTTATTGAGCTGTTGTATAAAGGCTACACTAGTAATTGTAAGGATATGTAAAATATTGACATAACCAGGGATTCGCTGACGTTACTTGGGCTTACCTGAGAGTATGCGTGATTATCTGAGCTTACCTGAGATGATCAATTACCTGCATCCTACACTGAAATAGCTTTGTGGCAATACTCACTGTAACTGTTCTCTTGTTTGTGTGATATTGTGCGGATGTGAACCTCATTTTCAGTCCCAGGTGATTGAATACTGAGTGAGTTGAGGTCCAGTAACAGGATGCTCAGTAGCTCCCTCTGGTGCACATTTTACAGTATAGTACAGCACACAACGGTCACTTAAATAAATAAAAAAGGTGTCTCAGTGTGGGGGTTTCCTCTCTTAGGTTAGTCACCTGTGATTATACAGCAGCTTAAAACCTACAGGCCTATGGACATTAACCTTCTCATCTGTAGGGTCAAAACTGTAATTTTGGTTTTACTACAGCCTGCATGGGCTCCAGTTCAATGCCAAGCTTGGGTTACTGTCCTTGGGGAGGTTTACATGTTCTCCTTGTGTCCATGTTGGGTTCCTTCAAGTCCTCCACTTTTCTCCCACCTCTAAAAAACCACACCAACTAGGCTACATTACCTGTACGTGTAAATTGTGTGTGTGTGTGTGTGTGTGTGTGTGTGTGTGTGTGTGTGTGTGTGCATGATATGTTCATGGTATTAAATGTCAGATCTAACTCCACCCTGAGGAGGAGAATGCCTTACTGAAGGTACTCTCCTACTGAAAACGGTAAAATCACGCAAACTGCGTTTTTAAAAATCTGACCAGCAGGGGCGCCCTGAGTATAAATATAAAGACTGCTGTCTCATTCATCTTAAAAATAAAAAACATATATAAAGGATAAATACTTCTAATTTACAGATTGTTAAATCATAATAAAGTTCCTGTCACACCTTCATCCTGGCTATTTTGAATTAAAAAAAAAATCCATTCTTTCAAAACTGTATAGTTTTCAAAATTATGCTTTAGGAAAATCAATTCCAATTATTATCTCTATAAAGGAAATTGTTTAAAAAGCCGAATTAGAATCGATTCATGGGATCATATTCTATAATTATATATAAAATGGTATGCTGCTCCATACCCAGTCATGATGTGTTGTATTTTGAGGTCAAGTGTAATGTGAACCACGATTTGGCCGATAGTCTAAACTCACCCTATATTTCATAACACAAAATTACTACTATTGACTGGTTAATTGCAGAGTTTACAAAATCTGCTTTTCAAAATCCCTGTAATGTTAGTTAGCTGCAACAGCAGCAGAGGGCGCTGTAAGTTTTTGAATTGTGTCACCTGCTTGAAAATCTATGGCACTACTGAATATACTGAGCTTCGGAGTAACACACAGTCACAATATTGTTCTTTTAAAGTTTGATCTATTTCATTATTACTATGAAAGTTTGCTTCAAATACTGAAAACAGAATTTTTTCGGGACACTTTAAATGAAAGGTTAACCAGTGTGAGGCTGTACCTGGCCGTCCAAAGCAATCGACTTGAGTAGATCTGCAGCTACCCGGAAATAGTTAAATAGTTAATAAATAATGAAACAAAACATTTACTTTACTTACATGCACATTTAATTATGTACATACATACATAATTAAATAAATCCCTTTTAGTTGAGTGTAAAGTCAACACATTTAGCAATATTGTCACATTTCACCTACTACATACAATATACACCCTACACGCTGTTCTTAGCAAATGCTCCAGTAGTTGGTAGTGATAATAGGTAATTGGTTAAATATGGAAAGTGGAATTTCCAAAGGTATGAAAGTGGGATTTCAAAGCATTTTATTTTATAAAATATGTTTATATACAAGTTATTTATATGTAATGTTTATTTATGTGTTAAAAATTTTTTTGTTTGTTTATTGCTAACGTTTAAACTTTCAGAATGTTGGGCTTTCATTAGCTGTAAGTCATAATCATCAAAATGAAAATGATATCAGCCGGTTTGTAATGAATCTATGAGTTTCACTTATATATATATATATATATATTATATATATATTGTCACACATACAGTACACAGTGCCTTGCAAATCTAATCCAAGATTCAGGATCCAAGATGGCGCTGGCTGACTGCTCTGACCACTTTTCCTCTTTTTCCTTGTTTTTGTTTATTAAGTTAACCAGGTTTTTACTTTAACTGAGTAAAGTCTTCACAATTGAGTACATTAGGTACATTAGAGATACTTTTTTGGGGGTTTACAATGTACTCACAATTCAACATTTTTAATCCCAGATCCAAGCAGGGCGAAGTGTAAGATCCTGAGGGATAACAAAGGATGCAACCGGAAACGGTGGCCCCAGGGGAAACGAGCCAGCATAAGGATCAGGCTGAGAGCCCGTGCACATCGCACACCTCTGCCTAGCATCCTGCTCACCAACATCCAGTCATTGGAAAACAAGCATGATGACCGCAGGGCCAGGGTAAAGTCCCAGAGAGACATTTAGGACTGCAATCTCCTCTGCTTCACTGAGCCACGCCAGCCGACCGAGTTCTTCTAGGTTCAGAGAGCAGAGGGCCTTCAGGGAGAAGAAGTGCTTTCCTGACCACAACAGAGAGAACAGTCCATGACATGACATGAACAAATACAAAGCAGCATCATACGTTCGGAAAGCGGGTAAGAAGGTGAAGCAGCACTACGGAGGAAACTAGAGTCACAGCTCAAATTTAGTTGGACTCCAGACTCCATGAGCCTGTGGCAGGGACTAAGGACAATAACTGACTATAAAGCACCAACATCTGGTATGATGAACACAGATGTGTCTCTGGCAGACGAGCTGAACACCTTCTACGCTTGCAATGATGTTAACGCAAAAGCTAAAGTTAATGCTAATGGCTGCAGACAGGAAGAGAATGGCAACACTGAAAATGCATTCATAATCTCAGCGCATGATGTGAGTGGAGCCTTCAGGAGAGTGAACACCAGGAAAGCAGCAGGACCAGACGGCATCTCAGGCGAGTCCTCGAGACCTCTCCTTATCCCAATCAGTAATTCCCACTTGCTTCAAAGAGTCCATCATTGTTCCTGTTCCAAAGAAACTCCATCTTGCTTCCCTCAGTGATTACCGCCCTGTAGCCCTTACCTCAGTAGTGATGAAGTGCTTTGAGTGGCTGGTCAGAGACTTCATCATCTCTTCACTACCAGACACACTGGATCCACTACAATTTGCATACAGTCCAAGCCGCTCAACTGATGATGCCATTTCCTACCTCCTTCATACTTCACTCACCCACCTGGACACTAGAAAGAGGACTTATGTTAAAATGCCCTTTGTAGACTACAGCTCAGCGTTTAACAATATAATTCCCTCTACACTGACCACCAAACTGGAGTACCTGGGACGCAGCCCATCTCTGTGTGAGTGGATCTCAGATTTGCTACTGGCAGACCACAGGAGACACAGACAGTAAGGTTGGGCAGACATGTCTCAACCTTCATCACCCTCAACACTAGAGCCCCTCAGGGTTGTGTTCTGAGCCCCCTGCTGTACTCATTGTAGACCTACAACTATATGGCCACTGCCAACTCCACTATCATCAAGTTTGCGTTTTGGAATCTGGAGAACCGGTCCCTCAGCAAAACAACGGAGTTGATAGTGGACTTTAGTACAAATCAGGAGAGGAACTACCAGACACCTGTCATCAAGAGAGCCCAGTGCAGAGAGTGGACACTTCCTATACCTTGGTGGTCACATCACTGCGGCTCATCGTTCTTTTTCACACTCCATGACCACACCGCCACACCACTGCCACCGCCTGCACATCACGCATTCCATACTTAATACGGTTTATTTACAGTAGGTTGGAGACCAGAATGTGCTTTTCACACTTACCGCCGCAAAAAGACGACATCGACAGATTTAAATATTTTGCCTTTTAAAGTCATCCCTGAAATGACCTCCAGGTGGCGGAAACAGCTGAAATCTCCGCTGCAGAGGATATATTCACGATTCATAAGAATTACATCATTACATAATTTGTTTTCCACTAGTTTTGTAAAAGCAGACATTTTGCATTCTATAAGTATATATTTTTCATGTCTGTGAGGCAAGTATAACAAAAATTATGTTTTTTTTTCTTCAGTTTTAAGTGATTTTGTCAGGCAGCGCAATGAAGAGAAAAAGAGGAGCAGGACCCAAGTGCAGATTTACAGCACCAAAGGGGCGTGGCTTTAGACGCGCTTTTGGACGAGGGGGGCGTGGCGCGCTGGCCGTTGAACACTTCCGTGTTCGGAGGGGGAATCCTGGAGACGTAGTACAAAGCCGGTGCAATGGGTCGGAAGCCGGTTAAATCAGTCAGCGATGCGTGTGCCAAAAAAGGGGGCGAGCAGAGAAGTTGTCGTGAGCCAGAGCGAGAGTTCAAAGCCAGTGAGTCAGTCAGCGATGCGAGTAATCCAAAAGGGGAGAGAGCAGAGACGTAAACGTGAAACGAAGCGAGAGGTCAAAACCAGCGGGAAAACAAACAGCGAACAAGATCCAAAAAACGAGAGGCTAGAAGCAAATACCGAGAACAAGCGAGGTCGAGAACGGAAACAACTATCACGGAAAAGAAACGCGAGAAAACTGGGCTCTGAAGGCACGCAATAATCTGGCAGTGAGACAGCGTTCTACGCTTCCTTAAATGCCGGGAGAAATTAGTTGTGAATGGGATGCCGGTGTGTAAAGGGGCGGGGTGAGTGTGAGAGAGCATGACATCCAGTCGGAAAACATAAGCACGTGAGCGCAAAGGCATGACAGCGTGGGAAAAAGGAGACGTGAATGACAGCGGTACGTGGCAGGAACGTGACAGTACCCCTCCCCTCATGAGCGCCTCTGGGCGTTTGGGCGGGGTGCCTCAGGAAAATGTTTATAAAAGTCTGAAATTAATTTGGGGTCTAGAATGAATCTGGCAGGAACCCAGCTTCTCTCCTCAGGACCGTACCCTTCCCAGTCCACCAGATACTGGACGCCCCTCCCTCTGTGGCGGGACCTGAGAAGTCGGCGGACTGTGAACGCTTTGCCACCATCGATGAAACGGGGAGGAGGAGGCGGGCGGGTGGGTGGACATAAGGGGTTGGTAACCAGGCGCTTGATTTGGGAGACATGAAAGGTGGGATTTATCCGGTGCATAGTTGAAGGCAGGCGTAACCTGACAGAGCAAGGGTTGATAATCTTAGTGACAGTGAATGGGCCAATAAACTTAGGGGATAGTTTGTGTGAGATGGTCTTGATGGGAATGTCTCGTGTGGCGAGCATTACTCTATCGCCGACCTTGTATCTTGGGGCAGCCGAGCGCCGTCGATCTGCTTGTAGTTTGAAGGCTTGTACTGACTTTAGGAGTTGGGACCGAGCCTTCTGCCAGGTTCTCTTGCAGCTACGCACGAAACTTTGTGCTGAAGGGACCGCTACCTCTTCTTCCTGAGAAGGAAACAAGGGTGGTTGATACCCCAAACAGCACTGAAAGGGAGACATTCTGGTAGATGAGGTGGGAAGGGAGTTGTGGGCATATTCGACCCATGGGAGCATCCTGCTCCATGAAGTTGGGTTCTGTGACGTCATGCATCTCAGAGAGGTCTCCAGCTTCTGGTTGGTTCTCTCTGTCTGTCCATTGGATTGTGGATGGTAACCCGACGACAGGCTAGGCGTAGCGCCAATGAGTCTGCAGAAGGCCTTCCAGAAGTGTGCAGAAAACTGGGGTCCCCTATCGGAGACAATGTCAACAGGAAGTCCGTGTAGCCGAAAAACGTGGAGGATGAGTAGCTCAGCTGTCTCCTTGGCCGAAGGGAGTTTAGTCAGGGGGACGAAATGGGCAGCTCTGGAGAAGCGATCAACGATGGTCATAATGCAATTGTTCCCCTCCGAAGTTGGGAGTCCAGTGACAAAATCGAGAGCAATGTGAGACCAAGGACGGTGAGGGATGGGAAGTGGTTTAAGGAGACCTGCTGGAGGCTTGTTGGATGTTTTGTTCCTTACACATGTATCACAAGCTGCCACGAATCCTAAAACGTCCTCCTTCATAGTTGCCCACCAGAAGCGTTGCTGGATCAGATACAGGGTGCGGGCCCCTCCTGGGTGACAGGCCATTTTGGAGCAGTGTCCCCATTCAAGTACATGTGGGCGAATAGACTCTGGAACAAATAGGCGGTTGGTAGGAACGTTGCTTGGACCTGGTTCTTGCTCTAGGGCCTGTCTGACCAGGACTTCAATGTCCTGTTGGGTGGCAGCCACAAGGCATTGTGGTGGGAGGATGCTTTCAATGGGGGCACAATTCTGGGGCAAAGAGAACTGTCGAGAGAGAGCATCTGGCTTGGTGTTCTTAGAACCTGGGCGGTAGGATATAATAAAATTGAACCTTGAAAAAAATAAGGACCAGCGGGCTTGACGGGCATTTAACCTTTTGGCAGATTTTAAGTATTCGAGGTTTCTATGGTCAGTCCAAACTAGAAAAGGATGCTGAGCCCCCTCCAACCAATGTCTCCACTCTTCAAGGGCTAGCTTGATAGCTAGTAGTTCTCGGTCACCAATGTCATAGTTCCTTTCTGCAGGAGTGAGTCGGCGAGAGAAAAAGGAACAAGGATGCAGCTTGTTGTCTTTGGGGCTTCTCTGAGAAAGGATAGCTCCAGCCCCAGTCTCAGAAGCATCTACTTCGACAGTGAATTGGAGAGAGGGGTCTGGGATGGAAAGGATAGGTGCCGAAGTGAATCTTCGCTTGAGGCTAGTAAAAGACTCTTCTGCCCTTGCGTTCCACTTAAAGGGAACTTTTGAGGAGGTGAGAGCTGTAAGGGGAGCAGCCACGGTGCTATAGTTCCTTATGAATCTGCGATAGAAATTAGCAAACCCTAGGAAGCGTTGCAGTTCTCGTCTAGAAGTGGGCGTGGGCCAGTCAGTAACCGCCTTGACCTTGGAGGGCTCCATCTCGATCATGGAGGGAGAAATTACAAACCCCAGAAAAGAAGTGGATTTCTGGTGAAACTCACACTTCTCTGCCTTGACAAAAAGTTTGTTTTCCAGCAGCCTCTGTAATACCTGGCGAACATGGGTAACGTGTTCCTCAAGGGAGTGAGAAAAGATTAAAATGTCATCAAGGTAGACAAATACACATACATTCAGGAAGTCCCTTAGAACATCATTAATCAGGGCTTGGAAAACAGCAGGGGCATTAGTCAGTCCAAAAGGTACCACTAGATATTCGTAGTGACCGGTAGGAGTGTTAAATGCTGTTTTCCACTCGTCCCCTTCCCTGATTCTGACGAGGTGATAGGCATTTCGGAGGTCCAGTTTAGTGAAGATGTGTGCTCCCTGCAATAGCTCGAAAGCCGTGGTCATGAGCGGAAGGGGATAACGATTTTTAATCGTAATTTCATTAAGTCCTCGATAATCAATGCATGGCCGTAAAGATTTGTCTTTCTTCTCTACGAAGAAGAATCCTGCACCTGCCGGTGAAGACGAAGGTCGGATGATTCCAGCCGCCAGTGATTCAGTAATGTAGTGGTTCATAGCCTCCCTCTCAGGGGAGGAGAGGGAGTAGAGACGCCCCCTTGGGGGGGCTGTGCCTGGGAGAAGATCGATGGCACAATCATAGGGTCGATGTGGTGGCAGGGAGATGGCACGAGATTTGCTGAAGACCTCTCGGAGATCTGCATACTCCGGGGGTACATTGGTGAGATCGGGGAGCTCCCCTTTATTGGTAGCAGGAGGAGGCTGAATAGATGCAGAGAGAAGGCATGAGGACAGACAAGCTGGGTTCCAGCCTAGGATCGTGTTCCGGACCCAGTCTATATGAGGGTTATGTTTTACTAACCAGGGGCGTCCAAGGACGATTGGGCTATGGGACTTAGGCATGATGAGAAATGAGATAGTCTCCGTGTGGTTGCCGGAAATTCTTAAACTGATGGGGAGAGTGCGATGAGTGATGCGGTTAAGGCTGCTACCATCAAGAGCTTGAACAGGAAGAGGGCGCTCAAGAGGGGTGGATGAAATCTTGAGGGTGTCTACAGTACGGGGGCAGATCAGGTTCTGGTCGGCTCCAGAGTCAATGAGGGCCCATACAGTGTGAGTCCTATTGTTGACAGTCACAGTGACAGGAAAGCAGGAGCGAGGGGTTGAGTTAATGTCCTGTTTCTGGCCCCCTAGGACCCTCAGTTTCACTAGGGGGCCTTGCCTTTTAACGGACAGGTCTCTCGAAAGTGACCAGCTTGCCCGCAATAGAAGCATGCTCTCTCCGTGCGTCGACGCAGACGCTCTTCTGGAGAGATGTGGGTGCGATCTACTTGCATGGGTTCAGGAGCAGGTTCAGGAAGGGAGGATAAGCTGCATTCTCTGGACGTCCGGCCCCTCCCCCGTTGTCTAAGGCGAAGGCGGCTGTCGACGCGACCGGCTAAGTCCGTTAATTCTGGGAAGCTGGAGGGTAAATCTAGGGAAGCCAATTCATCCTTTACAGATTCCGCCAGACCATTAACGAAGGCGTCACACAAAGCACATTCATCCCAGCCACTGGAGGCTGCCAGAGTACGAAACTCAATAGCATAGTCATAAGCGGAACGAGACCCTTGTCGAAGATTTAGGATTTGGACAGCTGCTTGTCGTCCAGTGTAGGATCGGTCGAACACCCTTCTCATTTCAGTGGTGAACGAGTTATAGTCCCCGCAACATGGAGCTTGGGCGTCCCACAGGGCAGTGCCCCATTCCCGGGCCCTACCTGAGAGCAGGGTGATGATGTAAGCCACTTTGGAGCGCTCCGTGGGGAAGGACGAAGTTTGCAGTTCTAAAACCAGGGAACATTGGGACAAGAAGGAACGGCAGGTCCCAGGATCGCCATCATAGGAAGGTGGAGCGGGTAAGCGGGGTTCATGAGCTGGTACAGAGAGAGGAGCTACTGCTGGAACATGGGCGGGCACCGGGGGCTGTGCCGGGGAAGCTGCCTGGAGGTGCTGAATTTGTGATGAAAGGCCAGCGAGGGAATCCGTAATGGTTCTCAGAGTTTGATTTATGTTTTGGAGATCCTGCTGGTGAGAGCAAAACATAGCACCCTGGCTCTCCAAAGCTGTTCTTAGTCTGTTTAAGTCTGCTGGGTCCATAGTGGCCAGATTATTCTGTCAGGCAGCGCAATGAAGAGAAAAAGAGGAGCAGGACCCAAGTGCAGATTTACAGCACCAAAGGGGCGTGGCTTTAGACGCGCTTTTGGACGAGGGGGGTGTGGCGCGCTGGCCGTTGAACACTTCCGTGTTCGGAGGGGGAATCCTGGAGACGTAGTACAAAGCCGGTGCAATGGGTCGGAAGCCGGTTAAATCAGTCAGCGATGCGTGTGCCAAAAAAGGGGGCGAGCAGAGAAGTTGTCGTGAGCCAGAGCGAGAGTTCAAAGCCAGTGAGTCAGTCAGCGATGCGAGTAATCCAAAAGGGGAGAGAGCAGAGACGTAAACGTGAAACGAAGCGAGAGGTCAAAACCAGCGGGAAAACAAACAGCGAACAAGATCCAAAAAACGAGAGGCTAGAAGCAAATACCGAGAACAAGCGAGGTCGAGAACGGAAACAACTATCACGGAAAAGAAACGCGAGAAAACTGGGCTCTGAAGGCACGCAATAATCTGGCAGTGAGACAGCGTTCTACGCTTCCTTAAATGCCGGGAGAAATTAGTTGTGAATGGGATGCCGGTGTGTAAAGGGGCGGGGTGAGTGTGAGAGAGCATGACATCCCGTCGGAAAACATAAGCACGTGAGCGCAAAGGCATGACAGCGTGGGAAAAAGGAGACGTGAATGACAGCGGTACGTGGCAGGAACGTGACAGATTTCAATTGATTACTTTTTTAAGTGCACTTATATAAAAGGTTTGTGTTGTGTTTTTAGACAACCCAGCAGATATTTAATAATGTATTTACATGTTTTTGGTAAATTGATTTTTTTTGTCTCTTGTATGTAAGTGCATTTAAAGATAACACTACACGGTCCATGTATTTACATCACACACTATTTTCAGTACTAGCTATTAAAATACAAGATAATGAGCTAAAATGGTAACCAATTTTAACTACCAAAACCTTACTGGTGGCCCAGAAAATTAATTATGCTGGCCTATGCTGGATTTTTCAGCAGGCATGCTGGTTCACCAGCTAAACCAGTACCAGACCAGCACTAACCAGCAAGACCAATGCTGGTGGTAAGGTTTTATCAGTGTATATATGCTGGTCTTCCATCAGTTATGCTGGTTCACCAGCTAAACCAGCATTAGACCAGCACATAACCATTATTAACAAGCACAGACCAGCATATGAATCATACTGTAGATTTTTTTTACGTGCAATCAGTGCTAGACCAGACCAATCCTGATTTTGAGTTTTGTTCATAGTGTTACTCATGACATCACTTACAATAACTTTAGCTGCAGTTTTTAAATGAGGTTTCGCGATAACAAATCTTTTTATGAACGGAACCGCCATTCGTAAAAGACCCTTGAACAGACCTTCTAGACCCGCCCCATACATAGTGGGAGTTCCCGTAACTGTAAGGTATAAGCTTGTTCTGATCAGACTTGACTTCAATTACAATGTAATGGGACAAAGCTATCACTAACTCGTTGATACTCAATAATATCCGCATATACATACCTTGTGTAAAACCTGGCGATATCAGCGGGACTTGGCGCTTCTTGATGTCAGAATGTTAACGGTTCGTCGGGTATCAAACCGAGCATATGGGCTAAGCTTCCACAGATTTTGAAGGTATATGGTTTTAAGCTCTCTATGCATATTTTATTTTTCATAGGGTTATAGGATATCTCCATGTCAAGTTTCAGTGTTTTTATTGGTTTGTTAATTTCATTAACCAGTTCTATGATACTTTTATAATACCCATGACTGATATAAAAAAATGGCTATGTACTTTATTTACCTCCTTCAGACTAATGTGACATAGAGAGTCTTACTGTAATAATGAGTACCAGCTATGGATATACTGAACCTCTGAAAGTGCTACCTCCCAGTCGCCTTTGAGATCTATTGGCTTGGCGAATTTACTAGTATAGTGAGGAATCTTGTTCTTTGGATAAATATCCATCTATACATTGCTTTGAAGGGTCACAAAGAATCCGCACTCATCCATGGTTTAGTGATTAAAGGTAACAGTTATGTTTGTGATGATTCCTTTTAAATTCTAATGCTCAATGTTACCTACGTCTTTGGCAGGAACCCAGGAATTACATTTTTCGGGCCACTCCACCCACTTCACCAGGCAGACTTTTTCGGTTTGGATCTTGATGGACAAGATTTTTCCTATTTTGAACGCTCTCTCTTTTCCAGTGATAATCTTTTGTAACTTAGGTTCATAAAAAGCACCTTCAATTTCTTGATTATCATGATTATCAGTTTATATACCGAAGGATCTATTGGAATCCGCTCAGAAATGTTAAAATATTCATCAGTAAAGTTTTGCTCATAGACTTTTTCAAACTGCCTTTTTAAACAAGAAATTCTAACAGCATCACCGACTTTAAACCTAAATTGGAGTTTCTTTACTTTTGGTGACCATAGTCCATCAAGGGTTTTAAATACGCTAAAAGGATTCCTCGATAGGATTCATTTTGATGCTGGAATGGTAACTGTTATTGTATGTGAGAATCAAATCCTGCATGATGACTGTGCATTTTCTTGTGTTCAACTCTATAAACTGTAGTGTGGTGACAGTGTAGGTGGGTGTTAGTTAGCACTCTGACGGAGAAAATATCAGCATTAGAGGAGCGCATCCAGGGTTAGAAAGCGTGAGAGCAGCGTTATTCCCGTAGCGGAAAGTCTGGGAGATAACCAGCCCCCGACTCCGGCATTAGAGTCCTCACAGTGGGGCGAGTGGGTGATGACTCGGCGGCATACTCATTCAGCCAAAGCTAACGCTAAGGCTAGCCCACCGGAGCACACCTCTTCTGCGCTTCACGTGTCCAACAGGTTTGCTCTCCTCAGTGATGCACCCGCTGAGAAACCTGAAAGAGCTCTGGTTATAGGAGACTCTATACTGAGACATGTGACATTAGCTCGGCCTTTAGAGGCACCAGCGGCAGTGGTCAGGTGTATCCCGGAAGCCAGATCACCGGACATAGTAGGTAATCTTAGGGCTCTAGGACAGCATAGGTTCTCTAAGATAGTGGTACATGCTGTAGCTAACGATATACGCCTTCGTCAGTCAGAGGTTAGTAAGAGTAACTTTACAGAGGTGTTTAAAATAGCGATGACGTAGTTTGCTCAGGCCCCATCCCAATGAGACGTGGCGACATAGCTTACAGCAGGTTATGGTCGCTGAACCGCTGGATGTCCAGGTGGTGCTCCAAAAACAACATGGGCTTTATAGATAACTGGAAGACCTTTGAGGGCAAAACTGGCCTGTTAGGGCGGGACGGTGTCCATCCCACTCGGGAAGGTGCTGCTCTCATTTCTTGTAGTATAGCACATAGTCTCAGAAGAGGCCTAGTTAATCGGTGACAATCCAGAGCCAAGGCCAGGGAGCAGACAGACAGGCTAAACCAACCGTCTGCTAGCTGCATAGAGTCGTCACTCAGGGTTCATCAGATTGAGACTGTGTCTGTTCCCCGAGATAAACATAAACATACATTTAGAAAGACTCAGAAAGTCTGTTTTAGTCATTTAATTAACATAAATACCACAAACTCAGATCACACTGAATACGCAGCCGGCACCTCTGATCTGAAGCTAGGACTGTTAAATATTAGATCTCTCGCATCTAAAGCAGTTATTGTTAATGAAACTATCATGGACCAGGAATTTGATATATTATGTTTAACAGAAATTAATCAGGACGAGTATGTGGCTCTAAATGAAGCCAGTCCTCCTGGATACAGCTACATACACCAGCCTCGGCTAACTGGTAGAGGAGGAGGAGTCGCAGTTATTTATAACCTATAGTAACTTAAAAAATGCAACAAATCTGAAGTCAGCTCCGTTGAGCCGACTAATTATCATTTACAGACCCCCAGGGCCGTACTCTGAATTTCCTCTCAAACCTTTTTGTTTCTGTAGACAAAGTGTTAATTGCTGGAGATTTTAATATTCATTTTAAGAATCCAAAAGATCCTCTGAGAAAAGCATTTATAATAATAATAACAATAATAATACATGTTATTTGTAGGCGCCTTCAGCAGCGCAGCGTAGCTAAAAGCTCGAGATCCCATGGTTGCCAAACCCATACGAGGAAGAGCCAGGTTTAATGTTTATAATGATCTCAGATTTCTAGAAGGAGTATAGGTTAAGAGAAGATCTGTTAAATATGACGGAGCCAGGTTATGTAATGCCTCATAAACGAGAAGCAGAATTTTATAATGTATGTGCAGTGTAACTGTTGAAGAACAGGAGTTATGTGGTCCATTGTAGGAGTTCTAGTTAGTATTCTAGCGGCTGAGTTGTGTACTAACTGTAGCTTGTGTAGAGTTTGAGGGGAAGACAAAAAAAGGGAGCATGTATCAAAGAGCATGACGAGAGCGTGTACCAAAATAGCAGCGCTCCTCATTGAGAGGGCCGGGCAGAGAAGGTTAATGTTTTGGATATGGTAGTACGCTGTCCTGTTGATAGTGTTAATGTGTGCTTCAAAGGATACCGTGCTGTCAAGGATAACCCCCAGTCTTTCACTTGTGTTGAAGGGAAGATTGTGGAACCATCAATACATAACAAAAAGCTACTGGTATTTTTTATTTATACTGAGTATTTTTAGTGCCCACGAGTAGTATTTCAGTTTTACTACTGTTAAGTTTAAGAAGATTATTTGAGAACCATAACTTAATTTCAGCTAAACAATTTGAAAGAGAAGATGGAGGAAGGTCAGAAGTAGGCTTGGAAGACATATAGAGCTGGGTGTCATCAGCATAGCACTGAAATAGGACACCATATTTCCGAAAAAATATACCCCAGGGGCAACAAGTAGATGATAAATAGTCTGGCCAAGCTGAACAAATTGAGTGCGGTGAGAGAGATATGAAGAAAACCATGCCAAAGAAGTATCTACAATTCCAATGGCCTTCAGTCTTTCTAATAGAATATTGTGGGAGATGGTGTCAAATGCTGAGGTTAAATCGACACACATGGACAAAATTGTTGGTACCCTTCGGTCAATGAAAGAAAAACTCACAGAAATAACTTTAATCTGACAAAAGTAATAATAAATAAGAATTCTATGAATGTTAACCAATGAAAGTCAGGCATTGCTTTTCAACCATGCTTCAACGGAATTATATATAAAAAAAAAGGAACTCATGGAACAGGCCTGGACAAAAATGATGGTACCCCTAACTTAATAGTTTGTTGCACAACCTTTTGAGGCGATCACTGCAATCAAACGATTCCTGTAACTGTCAATGAGACTTCTGCACCTCTCTGCAGGTATTTTGGCCCACTCCTCATGAGCAAGCTGCTCCAGTTGTTTCCGGGTTGAAGGGTGCCTTTTCCACACAGCATGTTTCAGCTCCTTCCAAAGATGCTCAATAGGATTGAGGTCAGGGCTCATAGAAGGCCACTTTAGAATAGTCCAATTTTTTCCTCTTAGCCATTCTTGGGTGTTTTTAGCTGTGTGTTTTGGGTCATTGTCCTGTTGCAAGACCCATGACCTGCGACTGAGACCCAGCTTTCTGACACTGGCCAGCACATTTCTCTCTACATCTACATCTACATCTAGGCATTTTGCAGACACCCTTATTCAAAGCGACTTACATTTTTATCTCATTACATCTGAGCAATTGAGGGTTAAGGGCCTTGCTCAAGGGCCCAACAGTGGCAACTTGGTGGTTGTGAGGTTTGAACCTGGGATCTTCTGAACCGTAGTCCAATGCCTTAACCACTGAGCATTCACTGTCAAGGGATTGAGATTTCATTGTACCTTGCACAGATTCAAGACACCCTGTGCCAGATGCAGCAAAGCAGCCCCAGAACATAACAGAGCCTCCTCCATGTTTCACAGTAGGGACAGTGTTCTTTTCTTGATATGCTTCATTTTCCATCTGTGAACATAGAGCTGATGTGCCTTGGCAAAAAGTTCCATTTTTGTCTCATCTGTCCATAGGACATTCTCCCAGAAGCTTTGTGGCTTGTCAACATGTAGTTTGGCATATTCCAGTCTGTCTTTTTTATGATTTGTTTTCAACAATGGTGTCCTCCTTGGTCGTCTCCCATGTAGTCAACTTTGGCTGAAACAACAACGGATGGTGCGATCTGACACTGATGTTCCTTGAGCAAGAAGTTCACCTTGGATCTCTTTAGAAGTTTTTCTGGGCTCTTTTGTTACCATTGGGATTATCCGTCTCTTTGATTTGTCATGAATTTTCCTCGTGCGGCCACGTCCAGGGAGGTTGGCTACAGTCCCATGGATCTTAAATTTCTGAATAATATGTGCAGCTGTAGTCACAGGAACATCTAGCTGCTTGGAAATGGTCTTATAGCCTTTACCTTTAACATGCTTGTCTATAATTTTCTTTCGAATCTCCTGAGACAACTCTTTCCTTCGCTTCCTCTAGTCCATGTTGAGTGTGGTACATACCATGTCACCAAACAACACAGTGACGACCTGGAGCCCTATATATAGGCCCACTGACTGATTACAAGATTGTAGACACCTGTGATGCTAATTAGTGGACACACCTTGAATTAACATGTCCCTTTGGTCACATTATTTTCAGTATTTTCTAGGGGTACCATCATTTTTGTCCAGGCCTGTTCCATGAGTTTATTTTTTTAAATAATTCTGTTGAAGCATGGTTGAAAAGCAATGTCTGACTTTCATTGGTTAACATTCATAGATTTTTTTTTTTATTATTACTTTTGTCAGATTAAAGTTATTTATGTGACCATTGTGAGTTTTTCTTTCATTGACCGAAGGGTACCAACAATTTTGTCCACGTGTGTATTAAAATAGACAGGAGTCCTGAATCAGCTGCTACCAGAAGATCATTGGATATTTTGACAAGGGCTGTGCTATGCTGAGGAAGGAAACCTGCTTGAAATTGTTCATATAAGTTATTAATTGACAGGTGGTTATGTCCCTGTGCTGCAACAACCTTCTCTAGAATTTTTGAATTTTTGAAGCAATCTCATCGGCTGTAGGTAGTTTAAAAGTAGAAAGAGGAAAGTTGAGTATGTGTGAAAGGAAAAATGAGCTTGAGGAGGATCAGAGACAAACAGACATTTATGTATATTCTCTCTCTTTTCAGAAAAATAAGTGAGAAGAGTGTTACATAATTCAACTGTATGTAACTGTGAAGGTAGAGAATCTGGAAGCCTTGAAATGTTTTTAACAACAGTAAACAGAGTTCTTGTATTACCTTCATTAGATGTGATCAGATTTGAATAGTACTCCGTTTTCGTTGTGTTAATAAATTCAAATTCAAATTTTATTTGTCACATACACAGTCATACAGAGTACGATATGCAGTGAAATGCTTATACGACCGCTCCGTGACCTTAAATATTTTTACAAATGGAAACTATAAAACAAGATTCCAGCAAAGTTTAAAAAAAAAAATAAAATAAAATCTGAAGTATAATATATTACAACTTAACTTAAGTCTGTGAAAAACTTGAGGTAGTATTTTAATGAGATGAGGGGGATGTGAAAAGAAGTCCTTGAAGTGTGCAAATGTGCATATATGTGCAAATGTGCATTGACATAATTGTCTGTTCTGTGTGTGCAAGAAAATGCAGAGGTGTTTTAGTCCAGTTTATTGGTTTGATTGAGAGACCGTATCGCCTACGGGAAGAAACTCCTTCTCAGTCTCTCTGTATTGGCCTTGAGGGAGTGGAAGCGCTTCCCAGACCGCAACAGAAAGAACAGTCCATTGCTGGGGTGGCTGAGGTCCTTCATGATCTTCCTGGCCTTGGTCCAGCACAGCTTGCTGTAGACAGAGTGCAGGTCAGGGAGCTCAGTTCGGAGTCAGGATGCTCTCTATGGTGCAGGAGTAAAAGTTCCTGAGCACCTTAGAGGGCAGTCTGAAGTACTCTCAAGCGCCTGAGGTGGTAGAGATGCTGTCGGGCCTTTTTCACCACGGTGTTGATGTGACAGGACCATGACAGGTCCTGCGTGATGTGAACACCGAGGTACTTGAAGCAGTCCACTTTCTCCACTGGGCTCTCGTTGATGACGGGGGTCTGGTAGTTCCTCTCCTGCTTAGTGCTGAAGTCCACTATAAGCTCTTTTGTCTTACTGACATTTAGAAGAAGGTTGTTCCTCTGGCACCAGTTCTCCAGATTTCCAATCTCCTTCAGGTAGGCCGTCTCGTTGTTGTCAGAGATCAGGCCCACCACGACGGTGTCGTCAGCAAACTTAATGATGGTGGTGGAGCTGGTAGTGGCCGCACAGTCATGTGTGTACAGAGAGTACAGCAGGGGGCTCAGAACACAGCCCTGTGGGGCTCCAGTGCTGAGAGTGAGAGAGGCTGCGATGTGTCCACCCATCCTTACTGCCTGTGGTCTCCCAGTTAGGAAATTAGAGATCCACTGACACAGAGATGAGCTGAGTCCCAGGTGCTCCAGCTTGGTGGTGAGTGTGGAGGGAATTATGGTATTAAATGCTGAGCTGTAGTCGATGAAAAGCTTTTTAATATAATTCCCCCTTCTAGTGTCCAGGTGAGTGAGTGTTGTGTGGAGGAGATGAGAGATGGCATCATCTGTAGAGCGGTTCGGGCGGTATGCAAACTGTAGTGGGTCCAGAGTGTTGGGTAGTGAAGTCTCTGACCAGCCGTTCAAAGCACTTTATCACCACTGATGTGAGGGCTACAGGTCGATAGTCATTGAGGGAAGCAGTTTGGGGTTTCTTCGGAACAGGAACAATGATGGACTCCTTAAAGCATGTAGGGATTACCGACTGAGACAAAGAGAGGTTGAATATCTCTGTGAACACAGGTGCAAGCTGGTCTGCGCAGGCTCTGAGGACTCGACCTGAGATGCCGTCTGCTTTGCCTCTTTAACTGCCTTCCGGACGTTATAGGACGCAGCCTTGTACTGGTCCATGTCCCCCGATGCAAGTCTCGCGTTGTAGGCAGCTTATCGAGAGCGACTTACATTTTTATCTCATTATACATCTGAGCAGTTGGGGTAAAGGGCCTTGCTCAAGGGCCCAACAGGGACAACTTGGTGGTAGTGGGACTTGAACCTAGGACCTTCCGAACCGTAGTCCAATGCCTTAACCACTGAGCTACCCCTGACCACGTAAAGGGAAGGTTTGATATCGGCCTGTAATTAGAAAGCAGACAGGGGTCAAGGTCAGGTTTCTTGATTAGCGGTTTAATAATGGCTAATTTAAAGGATTTGGGGACGTACCCACTACTGAGTGAACAGTTAATTACTTTCAACAGGGGTTCTGTTATTGCTGATACTATCTGCTTGAGAAAATGTGTCGGTATAGGATCTAATATACAGGTTGACGATTTTGAAGAAGAGAGGAGAGAAATTTGTTCCCTCGCTTCAAGAGGAGTAAAGTGTTCTAAGTTCTGATGTGATGTGATTAGATCATCTAAATTATTTAAATTGTCTGGTTTCAAAGCCTGAATTTTTTGCCTAATATTTATGATTTTATTATTGAAAAAGTTCCTGAAATCCTCACTACTGCATGATGTTGTTGTGGAGATTTCTGCAGTGGTCTTGTTTTTAGTTAATTTAGCTACGGTATTAAAAAAAAAATCTTGGGTTGTTTTTGTTATTTTCTATAAGAGTGGAGAGATACGTTGATCTAGCGTCACTGAGGGCTTTTTTATAGTTCAGGATGCTCTCATTGCAAGCTATTTTGAATACTATCAATTTAGTTTGGCGCCATTTACGTTCGAATTTGCGAGCGGTTTGTTTTAAAGCACGTGTGTGGTCATTATACCAAGGAGCGAGTTTCTTATCTCTAATCATTTTCCTTTTAACTGGAGCGACATTATCTAAGCCATAACGAAGTGCTGATCATAGGACCACAAGTAGCTAGAAGTAAGCTTTCTGATCGGACTGTAATTTTAGATGGCCTTTCTGTTCCATCAAGTGCAACAGTTAAAGACCTCGGTGTGATTATAGATTCCAGCCTTTCGTTTGAAGCTCATGTAGATAATATCACCAGGATAGCTTTCTTTCACCTTAGAAATATTGCCAAGATAAGAAACATATTGTCACTAAATGATGCAGAAAAACTAGTTGATGCTTTTATCACCTCTAGGTTGGACTATTGTAACGCCTTACTGTCTGGTTGTTCAACTAGGTGTATAAACAAGCTTCAGTTAGTACAGAATGCAGCAGCGAGAGTCCTCACTAGAACCAGAAGATACGAGCACATCACCCCTATCTTATCTACACTGCATTGGCTCCCGTGAAATTTCAATCGATTTCAAGATATCATTTTTTTGATATTTGAAGCACTAAATGGTCTCAGCGCCAAGGCCACAGTATTTGAGTGGAACTGTTAGTGTCTTACGATTCCACACCACGCCTCTACTTTCGGACAAATGATGCAGCCACCATCAAAATACCACGTGATTATTATTAAAATCCAGCAGGCATTTTTCATTACAAAGCCCCAAAGTTATGGAATAGTCTTCCTATTAATGTTCAGGACTCAGACACAGTCTCAGTGTTTAAGTCTAGGCTAAAAACCTATTTATTTAGCCAAGCATTTTTGTAAATAGATTAACCTTAGGTAAAGGAGCAGATCTGGGGGACTCATGGACGTAGAGTATTCTGGTGAACTGGCATGTTTAGATGCTGTCCTCCCCACTCTCATTGTTCACTCAGGTTTGTTGACGGTGAGGTGATTGGTTGCTTTACATCTCAGGGAGCCCTCATGTTTGTGTTTCCTTCTGGCTCTCCCTTTTAGTTATGCTGTTATAGTTAGTCCTGCCGGAGTCCCTGCTTGCACTCTGCACTAATATACATTCACCTTATACATGTTGACTGTGACTATACCTAACTGCCATCTCTCCTTATTTTCTGTTCTCTCCTTTTCTGCTCTCTCTCTCTCTCCCTCTCTCCTTTCCCTCTCTCTGTCTCTCTGTCGAGCTATACATGTTCGCTCCTGAGTTGCCAGTGATCCAGACCCCTCTGCCCTCTGAAGCCGCCTAACCCGTCCTGGAGTCCTGCTTCTGGTTGGAGATCCCGTCACATGGATGCCCCGTGTGGTCTGCCTGGATGCGCTTGGTGGCTGGGATGGTTTCCATGAAGACTGTCCTATCATCGATTGATGCTCTGGGGACCTGTGACTTCAGTTGTTCGATAGCTCAGGACTGGAATCTCCTACAGTCTACCTGAGCCTCCGGGAACAAACTGGACTCCTTTTAATTTAAATTTTAACACATCTCCTGTTACACTGAACTTCCAGTACACATTATTATGCTGATCATTCTCTGCTATCCATTATCACCCAGATGAGGATGGGTTCCCTGTTGAGTCTGGTTCCTCTCAAGGTTTCTTCCTATTACCATCTCAGGGAGTTTTTCCTTGCCACCGTCGCCCTCGGCTTGCTCATCAGGGACAATCTCATCATTTTGATTCATACACATTGCATAAAAACTTACTTCTTTTTATTGTGTAAAGCTGCTTTGCGACAATGTCAATTGTTAAAAGCGCTATATAAATAAAATTGAATTGAATTGAATTGAACTTCTGAGCTGCCAGTGATCCACACCCCTTCTGCCCTCTGGACCTGTCTAACTTGTCCTGGAGTCATGCTTCTGGTTGGAGATCTCGTCACATGGATGCCCCGTGTGGTCGGCCTGGTATATGTGTGGTGACTGGGGACGGTTCCACTTTACCATGAAGACAGTCTTGTCCTCAACTGATGCAGACAGCTTTTCTCTGGGGACCTGTGACTTTAGTTGCTCGATATTTCAGGACTGGAATTTCCTACAGTCTACCTGAGACTCCAGGAACAAACTGGACTCCATTTAATTTAAACACATCTCCTGTTATACTGAACTTCCAGTCTTATGCAGATCAATCCCTGCCATCCATTTTCACCTAAATGAGGATGGGTTCCTTGTTGAGTCTGGTTCCTCTCAAGGTTTCTTCCGATTACCATCTCAGGGAGTTTTTCCTTGCTACCATCACCCTTGGCTTGTTCATCAAGGACAAGCTCATCATTTTGATTCATACACATTCACATTTCATACAAACGTAATTCTTTTGATTTTGTAATGCTGCTTTGTGACAATGTTAGTTGTCTTACCAATCCTGACATGAGGGGGAACTGAGATGTAAAGCAACAAATCACCTCACCGTCACCAAACCTGAGTGAACAATGAGAGTGGGGATGACAGCATCTAAACATATCAGTTCACAATAATACTCTACGTCCATGAGTCCCCCAGATCTAAGGCTAATCTATTTACAAAAATGCTTGGCTAAATAAATAGGTTTTTAGCTTAGACTTGCATTTTAGCAGCCTGCATCCTTTGATCGAAGTAGGCGTGGCGGATCGTAAGACACAAGCAGTTCACTCGGATAGTGCGGCGCGAGACCATTTAATGCTTTACTGTATATGTCAAAAGTAGTATCTTAAAATCGATGTGAAATTTCACAAGGATCCAATGCAGTGTAGGGGTGATGTGCTCGTATCTTCTGGTTCTTGTGAGGACTCTCGCTGCTGAGAAGCATGAACTAGTTTTTCTGCATCATTTAGTGACAATATATTTCTTATCTTGGCAATATTTCTTAGGTGAAAGAAAGCTATCCTGGTAATATTATCTACATGAGCTTCAAATGAAAGGCTGGAATCTATAATCACACTGAGGTCTTTTACTGTTGCACTTGATGGAACAGAAAGGCATCTAAAGTTACAGTGTGATCAGAAAGCTTACTTCTAGCTACTTGTGGTCCTATGACTAGAACTTCTGTCTTATCAGGATTAAGCAGAAGAAAATTAATTAACATCCAATCTCGTATGTCCTGCACACACTGCTCAATTTTAGCAAACTGGTTTTTCTCATCTGCTTTTGCTGAGACGTATAATTGTGTGTCATCAACATAACAATGAAAACTAATACCATGTTTACGAATTATGTTGCCCAGAGGAAGCATGTAAAGGGAAAAAAGCAGTGGGCCTAAAACTGAACCCTGTGGAACACCAAACTCCACTTGAGAACATGAGGAATGGTCACCATCTAAATCTACAAACTGATAACGATAAGTCAAATAGGATCTGAGCCACAAGAGGGCAGTTCCCTTAATTCCTACTACCTTTTCTAATCTGTGAAGGAGAATACTATGATCAATGGTGTCAAAAGCTGCACACAAGTATAGTGATGCAACCCTGATCATAGGCCAATAGGAGGTCATTTACTACTTCACTTTGAGGGCAGTGATGGCTCAGAGGGCTAAGGCACTGGGATATGCGAAGAAGGAATTTCACTGTGCTGTAATGTATATGTGACAAAAATAAAGACTTAACTTACTTTAACAAGTGCTGTCTGTGCTGTGATGAGGCCTAAATTCTGACTGATACAATTCATTTATGCTATTTCTGTGTAGATGTGAACATAGCTGCTGTGATACTACCTTTTCCAGAATCTTGGAGATAAAGGGAAGGTTTGATATCGGCCTGTAATTGGTTTCTTGATTAGTGGTTTAATAACTGCTAATTTCAAGGATTTGGGGACATACCCACTGCTGAGTGAGCAGTTAATTACTTTCAACAGGGGTTCTATTATTGCTGGTACTATCTGCTTGAGAAAATGTGTCGGTATAGGATCTAATATACAGGTTGACGATTTTGAAGAAGAGATGAGTGAAATTAGTTCCCTCGCTTCAAGGGGAGTAAAGTGTTCTAAGTTCTGATGTGATGTGGTTAGATCATCTGAATTATTTAAATTGTCTGGTTTCAAAGCCTGAATTTTTTGCCTAATATTTATGATTTTGTTATTGAAAAAGTTCATGAAATCGTCACTACTGCATGATGATGTTGTGGAGATTTCTGCAGTGGTCTTGTTTTTAGTTAATTTAGCTACGGTATTAAATAAAAATCTCGGGTTGTTTTTGTTATTTTCTATAAGACTGGAGAGATACGTTGATCTAGCATCACTGAGAGCTTTTTTATACTTCAGGATGCTCTCCTTCCAAGATATTTGGAATACTAACAATTTAGTTTGGCGCCATTTACATTCAAATTTTCTAGCGGTTTGTTTTAAAGCACGTGTGTGGTCATTATACCAAGGAGCGAGTTTCTTATCTCTAATCATTTTCCTTTTAACTGGAGCGACATTATCTAAGCTATAACGAAGTGCTGACTCTAGATATTCATTCGCCTGTTCGAGTTCTGTGAAGTCAGATGGCGATCCAATCAAAGTAGATAATTCTGGAAGATTATTGATAAAGCTCTGTGCGGTATTTGATGTAAATGTACGTTTAAGGTGGAAGCGCGGTGCTGTGCGTACATTATTACTATAACACTCTTTAATCGAGACAAGGTAGTGATCTGAGATAACTTCAGACTGTGGAATTGTGGTTATATTTCCTATACTTAATCCGAAGGATAATATTAAATCTAAAGTGTGAGCTGCTTTATGAGTGGGTCCTACTACACACTGATTTACTCCTACTGAGTCCAGTATGGACAAGAATGCTGTTCTCAGAGGGTCTTCTGGATTCTCAAAGTGAATATTAAAGTCTCCAGCAATTAACACTTTGTCTACAGAAACAACATATAACGAGGATAATACAAAGTCTGGTATTTAGCAATTACGACAAGGTAACGTAAGATCTGGGCAACTGTTTAAACTTCAAAATATGTGACCAAGTCAACAGTTCTTTATAAAGAAACATGAATTTATTTGACTAATCTACGATAAATGAAACTTCACTACTTGAACACACGCACTCACACACACACACACACACACACGCACACACACACAGACAAACATACCAATAGTTTGGAGGGTGAAAGTTAATGAAGTTTACTAGACCAAAGAAAGTCACAAGAGCAGAGTCTTGGGTTTAATCTTACGGTTTAGTTATGCAACAAGCGCCAATTTTCAGCAAGGCATGCAGCTTTGTTTGTTTACTTGCATTATGTTTCGTTCTCATCCTGTGGTTCATCTCCAGAAAAGGGAATCACGGCGTTGCTGATTGGTTTGTGCGCTGTGGTTGAAATGACGTCTTTCGGGAAAGCCCTTGGCATTACTGTAATATCGCTCATTAAGCAGTATTGAAGTTGAAGTACCAGTGTTAAACATGTTTAACTGACACCCAGCAGTGTCTACACCTGTGTAATGTGAACAGCAGTCTACAAGACACTGAAAATCTGGTTTTGGATTTGATTAATTTTATTACATATATATATATATATATATATATATATATATATATATATATATTTATATATGATTTAATCACATCCTGAAATCATTATAATTCAGTTTGTGTCAAGTGGAATAATTCTGTAATGCATGTAAACCCCCAAAACACACTTATAAAGCACACTTATGTAACTTCAAAAAACATACAAAAATGACCAATGTTTTTAAATGATTAAAAAATTACTTGCGAGTAGAACATCATATATTTAATTGATTCAATGTTTATTTTTTTGTTTTGCAATTAATTAAAAGTTAGTGACAGATTATTTATTACTAAGTATAGCCATCATGATCATCATCATAATCATCACATTGTAATCATCATCATCATAATAATGATCATAATCATCATTGTAATCATCACATTTTAATCATCATCATCACTATCATCTTAATCATCTTCACCATCATCTTAATCATCACATCGTATACATCATCATCATCATCATCATAATAATAATAATGATCATAATCATCATCACCATCATAATCATCATCATAATCATCGCATCGTAATCATCATCACCATCATCTTAATCATCTTCACCATCATCACCATCATCTTAATCATCACATCGTATACATCATCATCATCATCATAATAATAATAATGATCATAATCATCATCACCATCATAATCATCATCATAATCATCGCATCGTAATCATCATCACCATCATCTTAATCATCACATCGTAAACATCATCATCATCATCATAATAATAATGATCATAATCATCATCGTAATCATCACCATCATCATCACCACCATCATAATCATCGCATAGTAATCATCATCACTATCATCTTTGTCATGATCGCTTTATCATCTTATATATAAGAGAACATAGGTCATTAAGATGTGACATGTTCTCCCTCTTCTTTTCCAGCTAATCCCTGCAGAACCTGGTGGTACTCCGCGGTGTTCGCGTCCTCGTGCTGGTCCTCAGTCACCCACACATTCAGACGCTCATGCTGATTCTGATCCAGGACCCCCAGACGGCTGTACTCCCACACCAGTCTCTTGTATCCTGCTTTGTAGTAGCCTCGGACACCGTCATCAGACAAAACAGGACTCTGAGCCGGAGCAGTCTCTCCTAGAACAAACAGAACATTAACAAGTGCAGCGACACAATGGCACTCTGAGGCCATCAGTTATGTGCTGTGTTGAGTGTCTTGAGTTGAAAATGTTCTGTTGAATGTATTCTGTTGATTTGAGTCTGTTGTGGTCATCGTGTTGAGTTGCGTTGAATGTGTTGAGATGAGTTTTTAGCATTGTGTGTGCTTCGATGAGTTGCGTGTGTTGAGTTGAGTGTTTTGTGTTGAGTTGACTGTGTAGTGTTGTGCGTGTTGTGTTGAGTGAGTAGTGTTGGATGTGTTGTGTTTGGCATCATGCCATTGTGCCTCGTGTGATGTGTTTGTGCCACTTGTGCTGCCTGTGAATGAGCTGTTACTATGGAAACACTAACCTATCAGAATAAGCGCATTAATATAAAACTGCTCTACTGTCAGAGCTGTTATAGAGAAACGACAGCATTGTTATTAAATTAACCAACATCAGCACAGTTAACCAACCCGCACCGCCCTGACGAACCACAGCAAGACAAACCCCACCAAACCCCCCCAGGGTACACCACGTTCCAAATTATTATGCAAAGTGGATGTAAGTGTCAAACATTAAATGTTTAGGTTTTAAATTAAACTCATGGATGGTATTGTGCCTCTAGGGCTATTTGGATCACTGAAATGAATCTCAGACACCTGTAATAATTAGTTTGCCAGATGAGCCCAATTAAAGGAAAAGTACTGAAGAAGGTTATTCCACATTATTAAGCAGGCCACATGTATGAAGCAATATGGTAAAGAAAAAGGATCTCTCTGCTGCCGAAAAGAGTCAAATAGTGCAATGCCTTGAACAAGGTATGAAAACAATAGATATTTCACAATAACTTAAGCATGATCATCGTACTATGAAGACATTTGTGGCTGATTCAGAGCACAGGCAGGTTCGTGCAGATAGAGGCAGAATGACGAATGTTTCTGCCAGACAAATTCATCGAATTAAGAGAGCAGCTGCTAAAATGCCATTACAAAGCAGCATTGCAGCAAGCTGCTGGTGCATCTGGAGTCCCGCGAACCTCAAGGTGAAGGATCCTTCAGAGGCTTGCAGTTGTGCATAAACCTACTATTCGGCCACCCCTAACCACTGCTCACAAGCAGAAATGGTTGCAGTGGGTCCAGTCCTACATGAAGACTAATTTTCAGACTCAGACTAACAGTCTTGTTTACTGATGCGTGTCATGCATCCCTGGATGGTCCGGATTTATGGAGTAGTGGATGGTTGGTGGATGGCTACCATGGGGACAAGACGTCAACAAGGAAGTGGCGGAATCATGTTTTGGGCTGGAATCATGGGTGGAGAGCTGGTAGTGTGAAAATGACCTCGGCAAAATATATAGAGTTTTTGACTGACCACTTTCTTTCATGGTACAAAAAGAACAACCATGCGTTTTGTAGCAAAATCATCTTCATGCATGACAATGCACCATCTCATGCTGCAAAGCATACTTCTGTGTCATTGATTGCTATGGGCATAAAATGATGAGAAACTTATGGTGTGGTCACCATCCTCAACCCCATTGATAACCTTGGGAGCATCCTCAAGCAAAAGATCTATGAGGGTGGGAGGCATTTCGCATCAAAACAGCAGCTCTGGGAGGCTATTCTGACATTCTACAAAGAAATTCAAGCAGAAACTGTCCAAAAACTCACAAGTTCAATGGATGCAAGAATTGTGAAGGTGATATCAGGTGCCAAGATAAGAAACATATTGTCACTAAATGATGCAGAAAAACTAGTTGATGCTTTTATCACCTCTAGGTTGGACTATTGTAACGCCTTACTGTCTGGTTGTTCAACTAGGTGTATAAACAAGCTTCAGTTAGTACAGAATGCAGCAGCGAGAGTCCTCACTAGAACCAGAAGATACGAGCACATCACCCCTATCTTATCTACACTGCATTGGCTCCCTGTGAAATTTCGCATCGATTTTAAGATACTACTTTTGACATTTAAAGCACTAAATGGTCTCGCGCCGCAGTATCTGAGTGAACTGCTAGTGTCTTACGATCCGCCACGCCTACTTCCATCAAAGGATGCAGGCTGCCTGTCAGTACCACGTATTATTAAAACTACAGCAGGGGGCGGAGCTTTTTCTTACAAAGCCCCAAAGTTATGGAATAGTCTTCCTGTTAATGTTCGGGACTCAGACACAGTCTCAGTGTTTAAGTCTAGGCTAAAAACCTATTTATTTAGCGCAGCATGTTTGTAAATAGATGAGCCTTAGGTAAAGGAGCAGATCTGGGGACTCATGGACGTAGAGTATTCTGGTGAACTGCTATGTTTAGATGCTGTCCTCCCCACTCTCATTGTTCACTCAGGTTTGTTGACGGTGAGGTGATTGGTTGCTTTACATCTCAGTCCCCCCTCATGTCTGTGTTTCCTTTCCTTCTGCTCCTCCCTTTAGTTATGCTGTTATAGTTAGTCCTGCCGGAGTCCCTGCTTGCACTTTGCACTAATATACATTCACCTTATACATGTTGACTGTGACCAGACCTAACTGCCATCTCTCCTTATTTTCTGTTTTCTCCTTTTCTGCTCTCTCTCTCTCTCCCTCTCTCCTTTCCCTCTCTCTGTCTCTCTGTCGAGCTATACATGTTTGCTCCTGAGTTGCCAGTGATCCAGACCCCTCTGCCCTCTGAAGCCGTCTAACCCGTCCTGGAGTCCTGCTTCTGGTTGGAGATCCCGTCGCATGGATGCCCCGTGTGGTCTGCCTGGGATGCGTGTGGTGGCTGGGGATGGTTCCACTTTACCATGAAGACTGTCCCGTCCTCAATTGATGCAGACAGCTGTTCTCTGGGGACCTGCGACTTCAGTTGTTCGATAGCTCAGGACTGGAATCTCCTACAGTCTACCTGAGCCTCCGGGAACAAACTGGACTCCTTTTAATTTAAATTTGAACACATCTCCTGTTACACTGAACTTCCAGTACACATTATTATGCTGATCATTCTCTGCTCTCCGTTATCACCCAGATGAGGATGGGTTCCCTGTTGAGTCTGGTTCCTCTCAAGGTTTCTTCCTATTACCATCTCAGGGAGTTTTTTCTTGCCACCGTCGCCCTCAGCTTGCTCATCAGGGACAATCTGATCATTTTGATTCATACACATTGCATAAAAACTTACTTCTTTTTATTGTGTAAAGCTGCTTTGAGACAATGTCAATTGTTAAAAGCGCTATATAAATAAAATTGAATTGAACTGAATATCAAAGAAGGGGTTAAGATGTAGCATGCCCTGTTACGATGTTTTTGATTGAAATAGCTTTTGATTTCAGTAAATATGACATCCTAATGCTGCAAATTCCACAATATCCCATTTCCAGTTCTTTACTACCTATAAAATGTTTTAAGTCTGTTGTGCATAATAATTTGGAACAGTGCATTTTCAGTTTGTTATTTTTGAAATAAATATTGTTATTATTGGGAGGTTTGTTCAATAAAATTTGAATTACAGTATACCCTAACAGTTGATGACTTGCAAATTATACTGACATAAAAGTCATTTGCATTGACTAATTATAAAAATCAGAGAAAGATATCATTTGCGTAATAATTCGGAATGTTGTGTACTTACCCAGTGCGTCTCTGAGCTTTCGTGAGGTCAGAGGGTGATGTAGGATCATGCAGTGTTTCAGCAGAAGCTCCACGTCTCCACTAATCATGGTGTCTGCTAGAAGTTTCCTGCAAAAACAATAAACACATTAATGATAATGCTGTATCTAATACACTCAGTGCTTAAACTGCTCCATAGTCTTGTAGTGTGAATTGAATTCTGCACGTTCTGCCCAAATCACACACAGTGTGGACGTTACCTGGCTGCCTGTGAGAGGTTGCTTGGGCCTGTAGTTAAAGCTCGTCTGTGATCTTGGCCCAGAACCTCCATGGCAATCAGGTTCAGTCCGTTATTATCAGTCTTTATCCTGCTGATCAGTTTATAAAGCTTAGGGTTTTTATTTTTAAACTCATGCACTGAGGTAGAGCTTTCTATGACCGCCAGAGCTTGTCTGATGGAGTCTTTCGGTGGAATATGGCTGATGTCCAGGGTCCTAGCGGTGCTCCTTCTGGACTCCCGAGTACTTAGAACTCTGACAAGAGAACATGAGGGTTCGCTGAGGGTTAGTGAGGATTTGTTAAAATGAAAATCTCTGTACACAATGCTGTTGTGATGAGAATTAATATCATAAAGGAGATACTTTACCTTTTGTTTTCACCAACAAATCCGAGATGGTACATTTTGATGAGGATGCGCTCATCACTCCTAATGAAGGTAACGCTCTGTAAGTATTCCTGCAGTGCAGAGTCTGTCTCCTTTTTACTTCCTCCAGGTATACCGTATTTCCCAGGGTTTTTGTGAGAGATGTCGTATCCTCTTTGAAGATTGATCATGGGTGCGTATGTCTCAAGGTTTGTCCGGATCTAATGAGAAATTACAAGTTTGAGTCCTGACCATTACCCTCTCTGCTTTAGATTTTTTTTTTCCTGGTGAAAGACGTCTCTAGTATTGAGGCATTCTTTGTGAATATGTGAATATTTGTGTCCATCAATCTGGACGGAAACATCAGTAAATCTGAGCAGATCTATAACTAAACAACTATAGCAAAAGGAAAGGGAATGAGAATGAGAAGTGTACTCGCCTCATTTTTCACTTTCTCACGTAGCACCAAAGCGTCTTTATTCACGTCTTCCATCTTGCCACCGCTTGCTTGTGCTACTGCATGATAAATGGCGTTTTGGTGATCCACAATGACACTGACTATCTTGCCGTCATCTTGTACAATGTCAAAATGGCCACTATACAGCTCTGCACCAGCTCTGTTTTTACAAATTAAAAGGAACTCTGTTTAGGACACAGTGCTCATAAGCATTAATATTAAAATAAATTTTTATAACTGTGCTTTATACTGCTCTATTGGTTACTCTTACTGTGGTGAATTCTGGCCTGTAGTTGATTTGGTTAGTATCAGTTTTATATCTCCTGTTGATTTGTTGGCTCCTGGGTATCGTTCCTCTGTCATAGTTGTTCCGTTTTCATCGACGATGCTGAGTTGAATTCCTTTTCCATGCAGCAGGTTACTTTTTGTGAGCACGTACACATCAAGTGCTGTAACCGGCCGATCATCTTTGCTTATATCTTCTACATACTGTACCAGCTCTGTTGTGTTCTCAGCTGACTGCCGTTCCACTTGCTTGTGACTAGCAGATTTTTTGTTGTGTTTTTTCCGCTGGTCATTAAAGAAACGATCAGTATTAGCCCTCCTCATGACTCGGTCTACCGCCTGTCCAACAGTACTGGCAAGTTGACTCTTAGCTTTGTATGTCAAGAAAAAAGCTATGTGTTCATAACAGGAATCAACTAATTGCTCTGAAACCTTTTGGGCAATAATCTGGAGAAGTTCTCCTTTGAGGCGTTTTACATCGTGTAAATTGTGTCGTCCATCTTGGTCATACTTTGTTATTTCTTTCTGAAGCTCATTGATTCTTTCCGTTAGCCGAGGAACAATGTTTTGGTCGATTATGTTCTGTGTTGGAATGGCCTTCAGTATTTGAACAAAGCGTGAAGAGTAATCAGCTACTTTTAGAGCGAGCTTTGCTGTTTCATACACACCTGACAGTTGTGCTTTTTTCATTAGCTCTGTTGCTTGTTCACACACCTCAGAGAGTCTGCTGATAACCTCCCGTTCTTTGGTACAGTCCTGTATAAGGTAAGGAGTTACCTCTTGGCAGAGAATATTGACTGACTGGTTCACTTGCTTCTCATATTCCTGGTCAATCTTGAAATTCTCTTTATTTAAGGCAGCTTTCGGGACACCCGAGCTGATAAACTCAACAAGAGTACGATCCAGTATATGATTCTGCTTCACTAAGAAAATGACCGTATTCTTAAAAACACTCACTAAAATTTCCTTAAAGACTTTCTCAAGTGCTGCATCAATTGCAAAGTTGATAGCAGAGAGCATTGACTTTTTCCCGATTTCCTGAACTGCATATGTAGTCGCATGTTTGAAGTTCTGTTTGAGCGCCGTAGAAGACGTCATGGTTTTCACTGCAGACTTTAAAGATTCCTTACTGAGATGAGAAACACCAGAATGAAAGCCTTGTTTGACAGAGGTAAACAGTGCCTTTCCTGATTTCATGACGTCAGAGGCAACAGAACTGAAAGACTTTGTACCAGTGAGAAGACCTTTTGTCACTTTAAACACTGATGTAGCTGCTTTCTTGATCATGCTAAACCCAGCTGTTAGTAGAGAAAGGCCGATGCTGATACTCTTGGATATAGCCCAGGATGCCCAATCAAATGTGCCCTTTACCATCCCTTCTATTCCGTTGATCATGTCAGACACCCCTTCAGAAATCAGACCCAATCCAAACTGGCTGGCCGTTCCAAGTGTCAGTGCACAAACAAGAACCCCAGCGAGCACCTGTACCACACCGAGAATGAAACATATCAAAGCATCAAAGCAAAACTTCGGCTTCTCTTTCACCTCAAAAACAACACCAAGACCGTAGTCATATAACGCTCTGAGCTCGTTTGTGGTGATGAAGTTCTTGTCTTCAGACAGCATGTAGATCGAACAGTTCTCTGTAACAGCTTCTTTCTTGTTATTCTTCAGCTCTTCAAGTTTACTCACTGCGTTATCAATGTACGTTATCCAAGACTTAAAGATGTTCATTCTGGCCTCCATTTGACTCTGAAAGTTGTTGTAGTCTGTGCTCTGATCTTTGTTACCAGTGACGGCTAAGTTACACAAGATCATTGTGTTTGAAACTTCGGAGATGTGGACGTCAATTGATTTCTTTGCATCTTTCAGCAGGTTCAGTGCCTCTGCTATACAGTTATCCATGCCTAGGTTGATGGTGATGTATGCCTGGTTATAAAGTGCCACAGCCTTGTAGTGTGGGTCAGAGGCTGCAACTTTTTTCCAATAGGATTCAGCTCCATAGTCACTGGTGGATTTGTTCCGGCAGTGTAGATCGGTTCTTACAATCGCCTGTCTAACATGATCATAGAAATGATCACATTTGCCTTGCAGTAGCTTTCCACTTGTTTCAGTGATCATCCTGATAAGGTCTTCTTGAAGTTCACTGATGTTATCATGCCTATTGATGTGTTCTTCATGAAGGGTCAACCACAATGCCCACGATTCCTTCAAGGCGTTGATGGCAGGCTGATAATCAAACTTATGCTGATAACACTTAAAGCAATCTGGGATATCATTAAGCTGCAATCGCATAGGGTCCTTTTTTTCATCCTGTGTGTAATTTTCATCAAAGTTCTTCAGCAACATACAAAATGTCGAGAACAGGTTTTCTTTTAGATTTATTTCAACCAGCTCATCACTTTCCATGTCGTAGATTCGTTTAATTTCATAATCCTCTCTTAGCTGTCGCATGATTTCCACAGACTGACCTTGGTAAGCAGGTGCAAGATTATCACAGTTCACAACCATCTGGACCATGCCAGGATTGCCTTTTCGAGATGTACGACCAAATATTTGTTTCTCCACTCTTCGGTTGTGTGGAAAGTGAGTAAGAAGAACGAACAGACCACCACACTCATTCACTCTTTGATCGACCTTTATGTCTGTCCCCCGTCCTCCGAGATTTGTTGCTATAATGATCCATCCTCCACAGAACTTCATTTTTTCAACATTGTGCTTCTCGCTGATGGTGTACAAAGTAATCTGTTCTGGCTTAAATCTACCTTCACCTTGTATTTTCTCATGTAGCACATCAGCTGTTTTAACATCTTCACAAATGACCAAGACGACTTGTCCTCGCTCTGCTACCTTCCATGAGGTTTCACAAATAGTCTGGATCCATTGGTCATTTCCCCCTTTTACCTGGATGACTGGAAGTTCGACCAGCCTTTTATGGCGATGTGCAGGTATAGTATAACTCTCTGTTTTATAATGTCTTGCCAGAAATTCTCGATCTGCCTTACCTCCTAAAGTGCCAGAAACACCAAATATACCACTTCCACTGAGGTACCTTTTAAAGAAATGGAAATTTGACATGTAGTTTGTCACGTTTGATATTGGTGAAATTGCAAGTTGGTGCTTGAACTCCAGAAACTGTTGCAGACCATTACCCCACTTCTTGTTTTTCTCTAATACACCACTAGCTTTGAAGTCGACTGGAATTATTGCATTGTACTCGTGTCTGTCGGGACTGTCTGCAACTTCCCTTTCAGCAGCCTGTGAGGTGTCGATCATGTACTCGCGGCCCTCGGACATCTCAACAGCCTTTAGAGCATTCTCGACAAAAACTGGTAACTGATTCTCCACATAGCTTTTCAAGAAAACAGGGATAACAATAAATTTTGGGGATTCTTCAGCCGTTGGGAGGTTATCTGAGTATCTGATAAATGACTGTATTGTGCTTACAGTTGCGTCAATGAGTGATTTCTCAGACATGATTTCGCACGCAAGTCCTCCTTCCAGTAGTAGCATTTCTACAGTGAGCTCAGCTGGTTTTTCTCGAGCTCCAAAGAATTTGGCTTTCTTGTTCTCTAAAGAATAGCACTTAAACACTACGCTGTTCTCCAAGACCTCCTCAAATACACTTAGAAGATCAAACTGTTGCGACACTCCAAGTTTCTTCATGACTTCAGATAATGCCTTTGACATTCCATCCTCATTCCCATCTATTTGGTTTTCTTCCTTTTTCTTGCTCTCAGCTTGGATCATTTCAATATCCTCCTGGGTGTAGAACCCTAAAGGCACTCCAGGCAGCAAGATCTCATTAGCCGAGAAGTTGTCTGATGGTTCCTGTGCCATAACAGCTGCTGTTACAGCTTTATGAAAGTATTGCATTCTTGTCGCCCACATTATCTCACCGGTTTCAAGCAGTTCAATTGGTTGGCAGTTAGATAGCATGGCCCATATGTTGGAAAGCACTTGCTCCACATGCCTAAATCCACCTGATTCATGGGATAAGAATGTCACTTGAACTCCGTTGTCCAACGTCATATAGTCCACTTCATCGACTATTACAAGCTCAAACTGCCTTGTATCACGAGTAGTCCTCTTCTCAAATTCCTGTTTAAGTATGTCTGCTGCAAAGACTCCAACTGTGCCATATACTATTTGTTTTCTATAAGCATCTTTAAGACAATTTTCTTGTCCTTCTGGTGAATTGTTATTGGAGAAAGGTGGAGGTACTACAGACGAGGTAACACCAAACATTTGAAAAAAAGATTTCCACTCTTCTTGGTCTCGTCGGGCAAGAATTGGAGAGCTTGTCACAATGTCCACTTTTGTTCCAAGAATGGCGAGAATTGTAGCAAACATGGCTAAGATACAGGACTTGCCTTCACCTGTGCCAATCTCCAGAAGACATCCTTTATTGCTTGTCAGCTGTGGCAGAAGAAGCAAAAGCAATGATGCTAGTTGTGTTAGTCTTGGAAAATAGCCAGGAATTTCCTGTTTGTCTTTTGTTGTGATTGTTGTGCAATCTTATACTGCTACTGACATTCGTATTAACACATATTTCAGAACGTTGATATCTGGGTTTGTAAGATCCAGAGATCTTATGTTACTTTTCAAATCCTCAATTTCATCCTTGGTCAGGTCCTTTGATTGATATTTTGGGAGTTCTGACTCTATGTATCGCAGCACATCCTTCAAAAGCACCAAGACTTGCTCTGGGCAGTTTGCTTCACGGAGTTCGTTCACAATGGTGTCTGCATCTTTTTCCTTGTCATTTCTTACTTGTTCTTGAAGAAACATTAAAGGGTTTTCATCTTTAAGAGCAGAGAGAACCAGGATGCAGTCCAGGTGGTAGGTTTGTGCTGTGTGAAGAATTGAATCGAGGAGATCACGTTTAATAGCTGGGCTTTTGCAAATGAAGAGCATTATTTCTTCTGGGGTCCAAATCCCGTTAAACAACATCTGACCAATAATGTTTCTACTTTGAGGTGACAGCTCTAAAATCATGTCAAGTGCATTTAATAAAATGCGTTTGGCCAAAGTTGGATTTGTGGTTTGAAGTCGCTCCACCAAACCCAAAAGAAAGTCGTAGTTCTTCCCCCAGCCAGGCGGCTGATCTCCATCATCTTTAGCTCTCCCATGCAAGATGAACTGTAGAGATGCCTCAAGCAGTGTGAGCTTCTCAGTAAGTGAGAGATCATTATATCCTACAGCACAATCAAAAGTAAACTGAGACCACATGGAAAGGTTGTTTTCTGTACAATATTGAACTGTAAGTTCATTCTGGAGTGTCTTAATTCTGCTCCAAATCATGTACTGCTGTACTTTTTTATCTTCTGTGATATGGTATTTTGACAAAAGCTCTTTGAATTTTTCTTCAACATCTAAAACCTATATATAGAAACATGCAAAACAAAAGGGTCTTGCAGTCAATATTGATATTTTATCAAATGCTGTATAAACAGTACGTGTTGTACAGTAATTAGGCTAACTCCATATTAAAGTCGTACCTCATCCCTCTCGATCGCAGCAGCGTCATCTTCTATTTGCAGATGGAGAGCTTGTGTGCGTTCATGATGCTGTTGGTGACCCCTGAAGCTTTGTTTTTCACGAAGTTGCTCAGTCGCTTGTGAAAGCCTCTGTCTAGACAACTTACTCTCTCTGTCCAGTTCCTCCTGAATCCTTCGCTCACGTTCCAAACGTTCCAGGCGTCTTCTCTCCTCTTCTTGCCGCCTCTTTCTTTCAGCTTCTTCACGTTGTCCTGTTTAAAGACATCATCAGACACCAGAGAATTACAAACAACTTACAGATAACACATTATTGTTGTATGGGTTATTTAATTACATAGGCAGTAATTATCTGCTGTCTCTCACAGCATGATCCACATGGTGTCACATCTGTATGTTAGAGTTTTCTGTATTCTTTGTATTACCTGCACTATTAAGGAATTTGTAAAAACTTTATCTCTACTGTGGCCAAGGAGGCATTTATCTGTCTGGGGCAATGCAAGACCCTGAGTGCCCAGAAGGAGCTCAATAAAGCCTCGAAATTTGCACTATTCCAGACTGTAGTTCTGTAGGATAGAGAAAAGAAACTCTGAATGCAATTCGTTTAACGTCTTCCCATGTGTGAATGCACAGTATATAATAAAATATATATATATATAATTCTGTATATAATAATTTAAACCAATCAGCCAAACACCAGGTGACAGGAATAACACTGGTGACAGGATCATGGGCAAGGCTCATCCATGCAATGTCGATCACTGACCAATACACTGAACGGTGTATAACGGGTGTGGCTAATGGATTCTATACAGAGAGATAATATGCTTACACCACTACACACAGCAAGCTCGAAATTACACTGAAAGACACTAGAGCACCCACAGTTAATGACTTTAATATCCTTTGGTCAGTTAAGGAACCATTTTAAAGGGAAGTTGTAATAAATTATTGATTTTAATAAATAAAGTTTATGCCTTTGGTAGTATATGCCTCATTCCTTATCTTGGTCACATATTCTCTAGCAATCAGGACAAGAAAGCTTTGGTCTGTACAACTCACTCCTTTCCTGTTCCCTTCGCTCATGTTCCAAACGTTCCAAGCGCCTCCTCTCCTCCTCTTGCCGTCTGTATCTTTCATCTTCTTCAATTTTCCCTGTTTATAGGCACCAGACACAGTCATCAAATGCCACACAATTTGAAACATGTACACCTACAGTATATACAGTACACTATCTATATACATACATATAATGCAGTTTATTGGGTAATTTATTTACACAGTCAGTGATTAACCTCCATCACTCTCAGCACTAGTTACACACTGTCACTGCTGTTCACTAGAATATCTGTATTATCTACTCAACTGAGAACTGAACTGGGGAAGCTTTATCTTTTTATCTCTACTTTGGAAAGAGAGACATTTACCTTTAAGGTAGAACAAGCGTACAGCATTAATTATTTAAGAAAAACAGTAATATAACATACCAGATTGCTGATTTGGCTCTTCCATGAGAAAAAGAGTAGAAACGTTAGAAAGCCAAATCAGCAAGCAATGTTTTGGGTATTTGTAACAGACGTTCTCTGCTTTGTTCATCCTAAAAATGGCCAAGTGAAGTAAATGCTCTTTGAACTACATATTGAGAGTTCCAATGAACAGCTACTAAATACTGTTATATGTTTGTTAATTGTTAAAAGCGCTATACAAATAAAGCAATTGAATTGAATTCAATAAAAGCATGAACTAGTTTTTCTGCATCATTTAGTGACAATATATTTCTTATCTTGGCAATATTTCTAAGGTGAAAGAAAGCTATCCTGGTGATATTATCTACATGAGCTTCAAACGAAAGGCTGGAATCTATTAATTAACATCCATAAGAAAATTAATTAACATCTAATCTCTTATGTCCTGCACACACTGCTCAATTTTAGAAAACTAATACCATGTTTACGAATTATGTTGCCCAGAGGAAGCATGTAAAGGGAAAAAAACAGTGGGCTTAAAACTGAACCCTGTGGAACACCAAACTCCACTTGAGAACATGAGGAATGGTCACCATCTAAATCTACAAACTGATAACGATCAGTCAAATAGGATCTGAGCCACAAGAGGGCAGTTCCCTTAATTCCTACTACCTTTTCTAATCTGTGAAGGAGAATACTATGATCAATGGTGTCAAAAGCTGCACTGAGGTCCAGTAACACAAGTATAGTGACGCAACCCTGATCAGAGGCCCATAGGAGGTCGTTTACTACTTTAACAAGTGCTGTCTCTGTGCTGTGATGAGGCCTAAATCCTGACTGATACACTTCATTTATGCTATTTCTGTGTAGATGTGAACATAGCTGCTGTGATACTACCTTTTCCAAAATCTTGGAGATAAACGGAAGGTTTGATATCGGCCTGTAATTAGAAAGCAGACAGGGGTCAAGGTCAGGTTTCTTGATTAGCGGTTTAATAACGGCTAATTTAAAGGATTTGGGGACATACCCACTACTGAGTGAACAGTTAATTACTTTCAACAGGGGTTATATTATTGCTGGTACTATCTGCTTGAGAAAATGTGTCGGTATAGGATCTAATATACAGGTTGACGATTTTGAAGAAGAGATGAGTGAAATTAGTTCCCTCGCTTCAAGGGAGTAAAGTGTTCTAAGTTCTGATGTGATGTGGTTAGATCATCTGAATTATTTAAATTGTCTGGTTTCAAAGCCTGAATTTTTTGCCTAATATTTATGATTTTATTATTGAAAAAGTTCATGAAATCTTCACTACTGCATGATGATGTTGTGGAGATTTCTGCAGTGGTCTTGTTTTTAGTTAATTTAGCTACGGTATTAAATAAAAATCTTGGGTTGTTTTTGTTATTTTCTATAAGAGTGGAGAGATATGTTGATCTAGCATCACTAAGAGCTTTTTCATAGTTCAGGATGCTCTCCTTCCAAGATATTTGAAATACTAACAATTTAGTTTGGCGCCATTTATGTTCGAATTTCTGAGAATTTTTTAAAAGCACGTGTGTGGTCATTATACCAGGGAGTGAGTTTCTTATCTCTAATCATTTTCCTTTTAACTGGAGCGACATTATCTAAGCTATAACGAAGTATATAGTGTTGACTCTAAATATTCGGTCGCCTGATCGAGTTCTGTGACGCATCCAATCAAAGTTGATAATTCTTGGAGATTATTGATAAAGCTCTGTGTGGTATTTGATGTAATTGTACGTTTAAAGCGGTAGCGCGGTGCTGTGCGTACATTATTACTATAACACGCTTTAATGATGATTAGCGGGATCGATTGAGCTGACTTTATGTTACTATAGAGAACTTCAAATGCATTAGATTTAAAACTGTGTTTTTGTACGAGAGACAGATTATGGTTATAAATAACTGCGACTCCTCCTCCTCTACCAGTTAGCCGAGGCTGGTGTATGTAGCTGTATCCAGGAGGACTAGCTTCGTTTAGAGCCACATACTCGTCCTGTTTAATCCAGGTTTCTGTTAAACATAATATGTCAAGCTCCTGATCTGTGATAGTTTCATTAACAATAACTGCTTTAGATGCGAGAGATCTAATACTTAACAGTCCTAGTTTCAGATCAGAGGTGCGGCTGCACATTCAGTGTGATCTGAGTTTGTGGTGTCTATGTTAATTAAATTACTAAAACAGACTTTCTGAGTCTTTCTAAATGTATGTTTATGTTTATCTCGGGGAACAGACACAGTCTCAATATGATGAACCCTGAGTGACGACTCTATGCAGACGCTATCACCTCTAGGTTGGACTATTGTAACGCCTTACTGTCTGGTTGTTCAACTAGGTGTATAAACAAGCTTCAGTTAGTCCAGAATGCAGCAGCGAGAGTCCTCACTAGAACCAGAAGATACGAGCACATCACCCCTATCTTATCTACACTGCATTGGCTCCCTGTCAAATTTCGCATTGATTTTAAGATACTACTTTTGACATTTAAAGCACTAAATGGTCTCGCGCCACAGTATCTGAGTGAACTGTTAGTGTCTTACGATCCGCCACGCCTACTTCCATCAAAGGATGCAGGCTGCCTGTCAGTACCACGTATTATTAAAACTACAGCAGGGGGCGGAGCTTTTTCTTACAAAGCCCCAAAGTTATGGAATAGTCTTCCTGTTAATGTTCGGGACTCAGACACAGTCTCAGTGTTTAAGTCTCGGCTAAAAACCTATTTATTTAGCCAAGCATTTTTGTAAATAGATTAACCTTAGGTAAAGGAGCAGATCTGGGGGACTCATGGACGGAAAGTATTTGAGTATCTGACTCGTCCTGGTGTCCCTCTTTTGGTTGGAGATCTCGTCACATGGAGCCCCGTGTGGTCTTCCTGGGATGCATGTGGTGACTGGGGACGTTCCACGTTTCCACGAAGATGGTCCTGTCCTTAGCTGATACAGACAGCTGTTCTCTGAGGACTTCAGTCACTCGATAGTTCAGGACTGGAGTTTCCTACAGTCTACCTGAGCCTCCAATAACGAACTGGATTCAATTTTAACTTAAACACATCTCCTGTTATGTTGAACTTCCAATCTCCCACAGTATGATGCAGATCAATCCCACTACTGTATCTGTTTTACCCAAATGAGGATGGGTTCCGTGTTGAGTCTGGTTCCTCTCAAGGTTTCTTCCTATTACCATCTCAGGGAGTTTTTCCTTGCCACTATCGACATTGTCCTCGGCTTGCTCATCAGAGACTGTCTTATCATTTTGATTCATACATGTTCACTTCTCATACAAACTTGTATAATTCTTTTGATTGTGTAAAGCTGCTTTGCGACAATGTTAATTGTTAAAAGCGCTATACAAATAAAATTTAATTGAATTGAAAATACACACTCAGTCAACTTCACAGGCACTTGGAATCAACTCCACTGTTTTATCTTCTTAATACAGTAGGTGTAACGTCTGTACCACCGCAGCACGGGGAAATAAGATCTAGCTCACCGGATTACTGAGTTGACACTTTGTCCCCACCTAGTGTGTCTATGTGTGTACTGTCTACACTTTAACACTAATGAAGAGCACCTGTGTAACCCCCGTGTGTCTACCTATACATTCCGGCCGAACCCGTAGCACTTTGCCTGTTCACTGTCGTGCACCTTCCATGTTGTTTGTGTTTTTATGTATGCTGATCACACAATATATCCTCTCTATTTCCCCCAGGACTGAGCGGTGTCTGCAGGTGTGGTTCTGGTTTCATAGTGAGGAGTCTTCACTCCGGACAAGGTCCACTGGCCTACGAGCCTGGTTATGTTTTGTTATCTTTTGTTTTCCCACCTGCAGACCCTATCGAGGGAGATGTGAATGTGATACTTTGTTTTGGTTTGTTTCTTTAACCTAAAGTACACAAGAAAAAGAGAAAAGAAAATACATATAAACTAAGTAAAAAATGGAACCTGCTTCTGCGTCCGCTTCCTCTGAGACAGACATGATAGTAGGTAGTCAACGGGAATGCCTAATACCCCTGTGCTTGCCACCACGGCTAAACGACAGCGGGCAAAATAAAATAGGTCGCCTTTCTAAGTAACATGTGAAATGACCGCCAGGTGGCACAAAGTGACATTTTAATTAGAGCTTAAGTCATAAAAAAGTGTATATGTGTTGTATCGAAGAAATACGACAGTATTGTAATTTCCACATTTGAGTACTTTGTACAACAAACATGAAAAATCAGAACCAGAGCTATTGACATTTAATGTCCAATAACGAGTTAAAAAAATAACTGCTTAACAGTTATTTAGACAGACGATTAAGTTCACTAGCTAACAATTTTATTTCTACAAAGAATTAACTGCTATTTACAGTAGCCTATCTCTGTTTGTATCTATTTATTGTTATTATTTAAAAACAATTACATTTAAAGACAGCAAATTTTAAATATAGAAATAACTGGAAAAATAGACTTTCAGAATAGAACATTAAAATATCTCAAAAAATTTATAAAAAAAATGTTTGTAGGTTGTTTATGCTGGGTCAAAATTCTGGGTTATTTCAGGTACTTTAAACACATTGTTGGGTCAAACAAGATGTAGCGAGTTATTTACAAATGAACACCTGGTTGGGTTATTTTGACCCAACAACTGGTTTATTCTTTATAGTTTCTTAAACGGCAGCCTGCAAAATGTTCAACATATTACTGTTATTGTGTCACAACTTGTAGTTTAGGCGAGAATGCATATGTCTATGATTGGTTATTTCTAACAGGCATTCTTTGTTATAATACGGTTATAGTATAATATATTGTGGCTGTGAGACGCACGCTGTACTCTGCGTTCCAGACTCTTTGGTGGAGGCTGTTGATGTTTGTTTTAAAGATTTTCTTGTCTTTGAACTTCATAAAGCAGTGTCTTCCCACCTGAGAGTTTCTCCAGCATATTGTATATCAGACTGACGGACATACATTTTTTTGAGGACAACAGTTTTTTCAGCCACATTTATCAATAGTATTTAAAGTTTTATTGTTCTAGTTCTTAATCATATTTTAAAGTAAATTAAATAGTAATAGTTAAAATAGGAAAATAAATAGTTGAATGGTTTAAATGGTTAAAATAAATAATAAAATATTAAGATGGGGAATGTTTGACATCATGTGGGCATTATAAGGTTTGTACTGAAAACTTCTAAATAAAAAGTGGCAGCTGGCATGCCTAAAAATAGATGCAGGATTATTTTTTTAGTCTAAATAAAAATGCTGGGCTAGTGTTGTTTACTTACAATATTTGTTAATTTAATGTAAATGACATTTGGTCTCGGGAGGTTGAGCCGGCATTGTAATTCTCCTCTTTAATTTCCTACGTAGTCTAATCAGTGCTCAACCGCACAAAACCACACAGAACCACACAGAACCACACAGAAGTTTTCCAGAACGCACCGGCAGAAGTAGACTAATGATTATAAATGCGTCGGGGAAAAACAGCAAGGAGACTGACTCTGACCATTTTAATAATTCATTGATGAATTAGTGATTCAGTCCAAGTTTATTTGTATAGAGCTTTTAACAATTTTCATCGTCGCAGAGCAGCTTTACACAATCAAAAGAATTATTTAACTTTGTATGAAATGTGAATATGTATGAATCAAAAATGTTCAGATAGTCCCTGATGAGCAAGCCGAGGGCGACGTCTTGAGAGTGGTGTCTTTGGTTTCGGCTGTAATGATGAGGGTAATCATCTCATCTCAAAAATTCACGTTTCATACGACTTACATAATCTAAAATTTGTTTTCCTTTAGTTTATATAAAAGCAGACATTTCGACTTTCTATAAGTATATATTTTTCTTAAGTAAAATATATTTAAGCTTTCTATAAGTATATATTTTTCTTAAGTAAAATATATTTAAGCTTTCTATAAGTATATATTTTTCTTAAGTAAAATATATTTAAGCTTTCTATAAGTATATATTTTTCTTAAGTAAAATATATTTAAGCTTTCTATAAGTATATATTTTTCTTAAGTATAATATATTTAAGCTTTCTATAAGTATATATTTTTCTTAAGTATAATATATTTAAGCTTTCTATAAGTATATATTTTTCACATCTGCGAGGCAAGTACAGTATACACAGACTTTCAGTTAATTTTCTGACGCGCTCAAGTTCCCCGAAACCAATACAGAATAGCACTGTATCATCTCGGGTTACTTGACTGTAACCCTGTTCCCTGATAAAGCGGGAACGAGATGCTGCGTGAAAACGCTATGGGAACATCTCTTTGTTGCCCGGTTGTGAAGCCTGTGCATGTCAAACCCGCCGAATACCTTCGGCTTATAACCTGTGCCAGGCATGACGTCACCGAATAAGGTGCACCTGCAGGTTATAAATAGGAGTGAACCGAAAACATCCTCAGATCAATTTTGTCTAAAGGACGTCTAGGCACGCCAGCAGTGCGGCATCGGAAAGCAGCATCTCGTTCCCGCTTTATCAGGGAACAGGGTTACAGCCAAGTAACCCGAGACGTTCTCTTTCAAAAGCTACACTCAATGCTGCGTGAAAACATCACACACCTGCTGCAGGGGAACGCCTCTTGCCAAGGCAATCGATGAGGCAATCCCCCTGGTTGAGTGAGCCCTGATTCCCAGAGGCGAAATATGACCACGCGCCTCATAGGCTAGGGCAATGGCATCTCTCACCCAGTGTGACAGAGTCTGTCTAGTGGCAGCTGCCCCCCGGTTGCGACCCTCATGGCAAATAAAGAGCTGCTCTGACTTACGCCACTGGCTAGTGCGGTGGACGTAGATCCTAAGAGCACGTACTGGACACAGTAAGTGAAGTCTTTCCTGCTCCAGAGCTGTGAAAGGCGGAGGACAGAAGGCTTCGAGAACAACTGGGTGCATGGTCGAGAATGGAACCTTGGGAAGATAGTTCGGGTGAGGATGCAGGATAGCTTTGACTAGCCCAGGGGCAAAGTCTAGGCAGGATGGGGAGACTGACAGAGCCTGCAGATCCCAATCCTCTTCAGAGAAGTAATAGCCATAAGAAAAACCATCTTAAGAGACAGAAGCCTGACAGGCGCTGACTCTAGTGGTTCGAAAGGGGTGTCGGCCAGGCCTTCGAGTGCGATAGTTAAGTCCCATGAAGGGACCATCACTCTAGTGGGCGGCCTCAACCGTTTAGCTCCATGAATAAAACGGGCAACTAAATGGTGTTTGCCCACAGAAACCCCGTCATTCAGAGCGTGACAAGCCGAAATAGCGGCTACGTACGTTCTGAGTGTACTAGGGCATAAGCCCGAGGACAACTTTTCTTGCAGAAACTCCAGCACTGAAACAATCTGGCAGTGAACTGGGTCTATGTGTCTTGCCATGCACCAATTTTCAAATACACTCCATTTGAGGGCATAAGTTCTTCTAGTAGAGGGAGCCCTGGCACTTAAAATGGTTTCAATTACGCTGGCTGAAAGCCCAGCATGTCTCAGTTGGTCCCGTTCAGGGGCCAAACGTGAAGGTTCCAGAGCTCGGGCCGGGGATGAAGTATTGTCCCCTGTGCCTGAGACAGAAGATCCCTCCTCACTGGAATCACCCAGGGTGAGCCGTCGAGGAGAGATATTAGATCCGAGAACCACACTCTGGTCGGCCAATGGGGCGCTATCAATAAGAGGCGCAACCCTTGTTGACGGACCCTCGCCAGGACTCCCGGGAGCAGAACTATAGGTGGAAACGCATAAAGGCGTAACCTGGGCCACGTGTGGGCCATTGCATCCAGACCCAAGGGAGCTGGAGGAGTCAGAGAGTAGTAAAGGGGGCATTGTGCTGCTTCTTGTGAGGCAAAGAGGTCCACCTCTGCTACGTAAAATCTTTCCCAGATTTGACTGACTACTTCGGGGTGGAGCTTCCATTCCCCCTGTTCTACAGCTTGTCTGGATAGCAGGTCTGCTCCTACATTCATGCGCCCTGGAATGTAAATCGCCCTGAGGGAGAGGAACTTGCCCTGTGCCCAAAGCAGAACCTGGTGCGCTAGCTTGTTCAAGCGGCGCGAGCGTAGTCCACCCTGGTGATTTATGTACGAGACTACCGCAGTGCTGTCCACCCGCACTAGGACATGGTAGCCCCTCAACTGCTGGAGGAAGTGTTTCAGGGCCAGAAACAGAGCCATCATTTCGAGGCAATTGATGTGCCACATGAGAAGATGACCTCTCCAGTTCCCTTGTGCTGGACGGCCATCCAAGACCGCACCCCAGCCCGTGAGGGAAGCGCCTGTCGTTAGCATCTTGCGACGACAAGACGGACCTAGAGTGGGACCCAAAGTCAGAAACCGGGGTCTGAACCACACAGAAAGGGCACGAAGCCCCCGGCGCGTAACCCTTATTAGCCTCTGGGGGTTGGCCCCTGAATGAAACCCCCTGGCTCTCAGCCACAGCTGAAACGCTCTCATGTGCAGAAGGCCCAAAGGTATCACCGTGGACGCAGCCGCCATGAGGCCTAAACATTTCTGAAAATGATGCACAGTGACCTTCTGGCCTAGCTTGATTTCCTTTAGGGTGTTGAGAATGGATTCGACACGAGCAGGAGACAACTGTGCCCGCATTGTGACCGAATCCCATGTGACACCCAAATATGTTGTCCTCTGAACAGGAAGGAGAACGCTTTTTGTGGCGTTGAGTCTCAATCCTAAAGAATGAAGATGGGCTAGATGTCGAAGCGCCGATGTCGAAGCGCTAGCTCCTGAGACTGGGCCAGAATCAGCCAGTCGTCTATATAATTCAAAATACGGATTCCCTGGAGTCGTAAAGGAGTCAGAGCTGCATCCATGCATTTTGTATATGTGCAGGGTGACAGAGCTAGGCCAAATGGAAGGACCCGATACTGGTAAGCTTCGCCCCCAAAGGCGAACCTCAGGAACTTCCTGTGCTGTGGCAATATTTCTATATGGAAATATGCGTCCTTGAGATCGATTGTCACAACCAATCCTCTAGTTGGATTTGAGAAACAATCATTTTGACAGTCAACATTTTGAATCTGGATTTCTGAGATAGCGGTTCAAGCCGCGAAGATCCAAGATCGGACGCAACCCTCCCCCTCTCTTGGGCACCAAAAGGTACCAACTGTAGTAGCCCGACTCTCTGTCTGGGAGGGGAACATGTTCTATGGCCCCTTTGCCTAGCAGAGGCTTTAACTCCTGGGCCAGCAGATGTGCACAGTCCGGTTTCACGGAAGTGGAGACCACGCCGTTGAAACGCGGAGGACGATGTGGAAACTAAATCCTGTAGCCTCTGCCTACAGTCTTTTGTACCCAGGGAGATATGCCTGGCAGTAGTTTCCTCGCTGCCAGCTTCTCCGAAAGGGGCACGAGCTTTGACACTTCGGCTGGATGGGGGGGTGTTAGGTGTCGGGTATCCTGAAGCATGGCAGGAGATACCCGAACACCCAACTCTTCTTTGGAGACTGGCACCAGTGGTGGCGGGGATTGAACACCGGCCTCCAGGGAGTGCCAGGGAGGGGGCCCTGTTTTGTGACGAAAATAGAGGTGCCCCTCCCTGGGGGGGAACACCCCCACGGCCCCAGGCGCACGAATCTCAGGGCTTCTTCTTGGAAGAGAGGAATCTCCTCAGATCCAGCCTTTTTGAGGCAGATTTCTGAGAAGGGTGGCGAGCCCCACCCCAGTCCTTACGAGGGGGTGTGCGGCTGGTCACGCTCGCCTTCTGGACCTCACGCCTGATAGGGGCCAGACCTGGCCGGGGCCGGGTGGCCGACGGTCCTGGTTCTTGAGCACGGCGGGGAAGGAACCTCACAAAAGCCTGTTCATATAGCTTCGCCTCCCGAAACCTAGTGGCGATGGAATTAACGGCGTCACCAAAGAGGCCGGAAGGCGAGACGGGGGCATCAAGGAGGACAGCACGATCCTTATCCTTGATGCCTGAGGGGTTCTGCCACAGATGCCTCTCCGTGGATACCATGGCAGCCATGGAACGGCCCACAGCACGGGCCGTCTGCTTGGTTGCACGGAGAGACAGGTCTGTGGCTCGGCGCAGCTCTGCAAACGCCTTGTCATCAATGACTCCGCCAGTGCTCAGGTCCTTCAGCAGGTCAGCCTGGTAAGCCTGCAAAACCGCCATGGTGTCAGTCTGCACGGTTTGGAGGGGAGAGTAGACTTTTTCAGGGAGGATGATGTCCCAGGAGAGAGATAGCCCGCAAGCGTCTCTTCTATCTGAGGCATCATCATATAACCGCGTGCTTTCGCATCAACGATATTCGAATAAATCGAAGTCGATGGTACAAAAACACGCGATGAATATGGTCTGCTCCATGAAAGGGTTAACTCATCATGGAGGTCACCAAAGAAGGGGAGAGAGAGGCGTTGAGGCTCCTCCCCCCGGCCACCTGACAGAAACCTGTCGTCTAGTCTTGAACGCTTAGGGGAATCTCGCTTCTGCGGCCAGTCGATATGCAATCGCTCGACCGCACGTGTCACAACCTCTAATAATTCCTCATAAGCTCTGTGAGCACTGGAGGAGCGTTGTGAGGAGGCTACCTCCATGGAAGCGAGAGAGGAAGATTCTTCCGCTCCATCACAAGAAGTGCCGGAGCGCGCTTGCGAAGCGGAAGCGAAAACTTCCTGATCCGGAGAGAGCGAGAGAGAAATCGGAAATTCCGTCTCATGCGCATCTGCCAGATCAGCACGCGAGCCCCAGGAATGCGCCGCGGCTTGCAGTTTCTCTTTAAAGAAAGCGAGCCTCGCGCGAAGCACCTTAATAGGGAGAAGATCACAGTACTCACATTCTCCCTGAAGCCTGAGGCGAGCGTGTTCCTCCCCCAAGCAATCAAGACAAAATTCGTGGAGATCGCCCTCCGAAAGAGATCTATCGCACGGAGGCACGCATCTCTTAAGCAACTCTGCCATATCGGTGAGTTAAAGCTGTTATTTTTATTTTGCTTTCGCTATGGCTTGTACATGCACATGCAAACACAAAGCGGTCCTGAAGACAAAAAGATCTGAGCATGTTTCCGGTTCACTCCTATTTATAACCTGCAGGTGCACCTTATTCGGTGACGTCATGCCTGGCACAGGTTATAAGCCGAAGGTATTCGGCGGGTTTGACATGCACAGGCTTCACAACCGGGCAACAAAGAGATGTTCCCATAGCGTTTTCACGCAGCATTGTGTGTAGCTTTTGAAAGGGAACCCTGTTTACTTTCATTATTTTACAAAATCATAATGTTTTGTCATCATTGTGAGTGCACTTAAATAAATGTAGAGAGCCAGTTTCATCATGCAGCTTGATGGGTTTTACAGAAAATAAATCAATAAACAAAAGACATTCATTAGAATGTATGTCCAAACTTCAGTTACATGTTTAGAGAGAAGTTTGGATTTATTTTCAAAACTATGGAATTATAAATAATCCATTATATAATTAAATAAAAAGAACAACAACAGTAACAGTCAGCTGGTATTTTAAGACACGAAGGTCAGCTGTTCTGGATCAGTTCCTACAGGAACAGTATTGTGTGTCGAGTGTGTGTGTAAACCCCATCGAGCTCCAGGATGAAACTGTCTCTCATGAAGACCTTCCCAGGAAATCGAGACCAAAACTTACAGCTGCAGAGGAGAAGTTCATTTAGAGTCACCAGCCTCAGAAATCACCAATTAACCTCAAGCAGCACCTCAGATTAGAGCCGTTATGAAGCTTTACAGAGCAGACGGAGCAGATGTACATCTCAATATCAACTGTTCAGAGTAGATTATTGTGTGTTTTATAGAAACTCCTTCAGTGTTGTGTTACAGTGTAGAGAGAAATAAACATCAGGAACCAGCATGGAGTTAGAAGGGGTGTACAAACTTTACAGTAGTGTATACAGTATACTGTATTACTCAAAACAGGCTGCAGAAGAGTCGTCCAACAATAGCTAAGAGGTTGGAAATTGGACATGAAATTAAGTATATTAATTGCTAAAAAGAATATAAATCTGCTCCAAACAGACATAATTAAGTATAAGACTATATTTTCCATCCATATCACAAGTACATATATGGCTGTTTGCATGAGCTCACCGTGGTTCGGACAGTACTGAGAGATCCCCTCGGAGGTGCAGTAGAGCTGAATCTGGGAACGGTCAGGGGTTTCGCTTAAGGTAAACGTGGTGTCGCCTTTATGGGTGTTAAACTCATAGACAAAACTGTCCCAGCTGTGATTTCCGTATCTGAAGTGGATGTAGCAATGGATTGCCCTGCCCTCCTCATAGTACGCCGCGCCACCAGGACCAATGTAGTTATACTGGTGAGCATTCCATCAAAAAAAAGCATTTTAACATGTAAAACACGACTGACATTGTTTTGAGACACTATGTCATGCTCTCTGTTATTTTCTGGCTAATCAGAGGACATTATAACTAGAGGAAAAGCAATGTAAAGCAGGGATTAGAGTATAGAATTGCAGAAATAAAATTGTACAGTAAAGGCATCAGAAGGTCTCACCTCGCCACCCCCACGGGCGAAGTACCAGGAATAAGGAGTATTATTCTTGACTGAAACCTTGGCACCCATTATTCAGGTTATTCTGTTACATTAAAACATTAAACACTGGTCAGTATTAAATAGCAATGCAAGAGAACACAAAACACTGGAATTGTATAATATGTACAGTGAATAAAGTAAAAGAAAATGCAACCTGGATTTATTCCTGTAGAGAGAAGTCTATCACTGTGTGAGAAGTGAAGTGTCTCCTGCAGTCTGGGTCCTTTTATACACCACAACCGTTTCACTTTCAATCATACTGTACGTAAAATGTGTGTCAGCAAAGAGTGTGTGTGTGTGTGTGTGTGTGTGTGCACGTGTCTGTGGTAGTTTACACTGCTTTGTGTCAGCAATGTGTGTGTGTGTGTGTGTGTGTGTGTGTGTGTGTGTGTGTGTGCGCGCGTGAGTGTGGTGCTTCTGTCAAAGTTCTTGTGAATTGGTAAAGAGTAAATATAGTCCCAGTTTAGTTTATGGCATCTGGCACCCTGTGGTGGAAGTCCTGAAAACTATAAAGACAAGGAAGTCACACACTGGGTCAGACCGAAGTAACCACAGCATAATTACACAATGATACAATGTTTTTATCTCTTTAATGCACCTTAATGAGCAGTTCAAAATTAAACTTTTTATTTATCACATTCAAGGATTCTTTATTGTCATACCAGCATACTTCCATGTTATGGGTCGAAATTAGTACCCAGGTCCTGTTTTTAAGCCACATTGTCCCGGCACGCCAGGTCATGCCCCATGTCTCCAGACAGGCCATGCTCACCTGCTCATTCAATCCACACTCCACTCCACTCTTTTCATTTTGCCGCCTCAATCTCTGCTTTCTGCACACCAGTTCTCTATCTCAGTTTATCACCTCTGCCTATTTAAACTCTTCATCAAGCAACCATTGGGGGCCGAATTATTGCGTGCTCATAGCCCAGTTTTGTCGACATTGTCGACTTTGTCCCCTCTTTTCATGCTTCTCGCCTCACGGATCAAACCTGTTCGCTACGCTGATTGAATTCCCGGCTTTGATCTCCCTCTTCCGCTTCACGACCAAGATTTTGTCCAGCCCGTAGGATTTATTGCAACACGGACTGCAGGTATGCGCTTCAGGAATTAGAGCTCTCCTCTTCAGCGCTTCTGTCCGCAACTGCCTTCACGCTGCACGTTGGATGCCGCACGCACCTTGTCATTCTGATCTCCAGTGCCTCCCGCTCATCACCACCTTTATTGAATACTCAAGCTTCTCTTTATCTCTAACCAGTGCATTATGTACATTTAAACATACGTTTTAATTAATAAAACTTTCAGTTCAGTTGTTGTCTGCTTTTGGGTCCTCCATGCCTGCTCGACGTGGACCACCCGTGACATATATAGAATGATGTAAATATATTATGCAAAAATGTTTATGTAAACTGTACATAGTGTTTTGCACATTTTCAAAACTATATTGCATATTTTGTACATTGCACTTATAGAGTTGTATATGTATTGCACCATGGGGTTATATATTGCACTACAAGAGAAAGAAAAATAAAATAAAATAAATTATGCACACACATAACCACACAACTATTTTACATCATAAATATTTGTAATAAATACTAACTGACTAGATAAATTGTTTAAAAATGCAATAAACAATAGAAAAATGTAAAAAGTTTTTATTGTTCCTTTGTATTTTTCTAAACAGAGAAGTTTCACATATGTCAAATTTGTCAATGTAAAAAAGTTGCAGAAAATACTTTAAAACATTACAAAACTTTTTTGGTCTATCTACAACAATCAGCTTGTGAGATATACTCATTTTTATAAACAGTACATTGGGTGTGTCACATCATCCAGTGACCAAAATTAATGAACAGCTAAGGATGAAATTATTCTAAAATGTTCAATATAGCAATTAAATTGGGATCAAAGCACAAAAATACACAACACATGAACACAGGGCGATCTGTAGAAGGTCTCTGATTATTAGAGAATTAATGTGCAATATTTTGGTTATGATTCTATTGGAACTTAAATTGAGTTCTGCAGATGAGACCCCCAGCGCTCTCGCTGGTCTTAAAGGCTTAAGCAGCACATTTATATTATGTTTGTGTTTTATTACATTGGCAGGTGTTACAATTCCGTTTTGATTTTAAAAAATTATCTAATGCTTAACATATCTTAAGATTTATCCAATTGTGCAAATGATAATGAAGGTGAAGACGCAAGTCCTCAGCTAAAGCAGGGTCAGCTATGCCTCACTTATTTATGATTTATACTGTATATTTTTTATGTATATTGAAAAAAAATATATTTCAATGTATTTCTTCCTGATATTGCTGTGAAAATGTTTTATATTGCTGTCGATGATAAGATGTTATTTGCTGTAGATATTGTAGATACACCAAGAATAAAATTAATGAATCACAGAGCTTCACAGGACTAACACTCTGGTCACTACCAGCACTTCCACATGACTATACAAATGATTATTTCACCAAAAAGTCATGAGACTGATTTTTTAAAAAACATTCACAGGAAGGATACATTAGTAGGAACTGAAACCAATGACCTCCAGTTCACTGATGTTCCTAGCCAAGTACAGTACTGTGCAAAAGTCTCATATAAGCAACAAATATAGTTATATATTTTTATGTCTGAATCATGTACAAAACCATGCAGTATTTCAAAACATAAAAATGAATAGATAAATAACAGCAGTTTAAAGAAGAATATCTGCATTTCTGTAAAGAAACAAACATAAATAGCCCTAATGTATGCTTCTGAGTTTTACATTAAAATAGAGAGAAGTGAAAGTGAGTTAACAGAACAACTCATCTTCTCCAGCACACGCAGTAAAACCTAACAAATGTTTTACTCTAAAACTGCACACATCTGTATCTAACAGTAATGATTCATTTCAATCAAAAAGTTTTCACACAAAATATTGACTGCATTTTATTACTCTTGGGGGTACTCTCTTTATAGACGTTTCTTTTAAGTAGAAATAGAAGCATCTTAGCTAATGGAGTTTTTTTTATGTTCCCAAGAAATTTGAACAGACCTGCAAGTAATACAGCTGTTCAGTTTTCTTCTAAATGGAGAATATGTTGGAGAATATGAGTTCTTCTAGTAACTTTATCTAGAGTACTGCAATAATTCTGTACCATCCACTAAACACTCATATCTCTACACAAAACCTTTACAGTACAGTAGAGCGGCGAAATGCTAGATAATTCTGTAACTGTAGAGCCTGAGACAGGGATCAACCAATGAGTTCCCATGTTCCCGCTGAACCTGAACAGTCAAGTGGATATAAAGGAATCATATATACTGTGATCATTTCCTGTGTGTCGTCACAATGGAGCTCAGGAACAGAGAGGGAGAGGACGAGCTCACGGGAAGAGACTCCCAGTGCCAAAGAAAATCTGTGCTACAGTAGGTGGCCATAACAATAATAAAATGACTGCAGGATTAGAGAGGCAGGTCTACATGTACAGTGTCATTGTTAACAAGTTACAGCGGCCTTTACAATACAATCAGAATTAGAGACGGTTGGAAATAATTCTTTGGTAAAAGATGACAATTTATTAACGCACATAATGCTGGCAATCAAAACAACACGGGTAATTGATAACAAGCTAAGGTCGGTCACAACACAAACACGAACAACAGTAGATCATGTTAATATATATACACACATACATGTGTTGTTTACTGATTTTATGTGGTTGTTTTTTTTTTTTTTTTTTTTACATCTATCATAAATTTAAATTCTAAAATTTTCTGTTCCTTAGTGAAATGGTGCATCACTGCACTGGAATTTATATAAAATCACATTATGAGGTCCACCATTAGAATCATCTGTGTCCCTGTGTCCAGCTGTCTCACCATCACTCCCTGCTTCTGTCCCTCACTCTTATTCAGTTCCACACGCATCTTCACCTCTCACTTTCTCTTCTCTCATTTCTTCTTTCTTTCCCCTGTCCTTCTCTCTCTCGCCTACTCACTTCTCCTTCTGTACTCCTCATGTCCACCTCCTGCCCAGACTGCAGCCTTTTCTTACTGAACAAGTTGTAAATATTTTAAACCATATTTTTACTTTCTTTTTCATTTCTTTGTTTTTTTCATTTTTACTCATGTGACCTACTGTACAGCAGTGACAAATTTAAATGTCTCATGGTTAAGAGCTACATATCTCATTAACATACACAATGGAAAAATGTGCTATATACTGTATATTACAATAAAACTATTAGGTCATGTAATGTACTGCAATACTACATTGTTTACATTGTATTTGCATTGTATTTGTTCAACATGTGTTTTTATATGAAGTACATTTTCTGTTGGTATAGACACCAAGGCTCAGTTTTACTCAGAATGAATTCTCAAAATGAATATTAAAGTCTCCAGCAATTAACGCTTTGTCTACAGAAACAACAAGGTTTGAAAGGAAATCTGCAAATTCGCAGAGAAACTCCGAGTACGGCCCAGGGGGTCTGTAAATGATGATTAGCGGGATCGACTGAGCTGACTTTATTTTACTATAGAGAACTTCAAATGCATTAGATTTAAAACTGTGTTTTTGTACGAGAGACAGATTATCGTTATAAATAACTGCGACTCCTCCTCCTCTACCAGTTAGCCGAGGCTGGTGTATGTAGCTGTATCCAGGAGGACTCGCTTCATTTAGAGCCACATACTCGTCCTGTTTAATCCAGGTTTCTGTTAAACATAATATGTCAAGCTCCTGATCTGTGATAGTTTCATTAACAATAACTGCTTTAGATGCGAGAGATCTAATATTTAACAGTCCTAGCTTCAGATCAGAAGTGCTGGCTGCGCATTCAGTGTGATCTGAGTTTGTGGTCTCTATGTTAATTAAATTACTAAAACAGACTTTCTGAGTCTTTCTAAATGTATGTTTATGTTTATCTCGGGAACAGACACAGTCTCAATCTGATGAACCCTGAGTGACGACTCTATGCAGCTAGTAGACGGTTGGTTTAGCCTGTCTGTCTGCTCCCTGGCCTTGGCTCTGGATTGTCACCGATTAACTAGGCCTCTTCTGAGACTATGTGCTATACTGCAAGAAATGAGAGCAGCACCTTACCGAGTGGGATGGACACCGTCCCGCCCTAACAGGCCAGTTTTGCCCTCAAAGGTCTTCCAGTTGTCTATGAAGCCCACGTTGTTTTCCGAGCACCACCTGGACATCCAACGGTTCAGCGACCATAACAAGCTGTAAGCTATGTCGCCACATCTCATTGGGATGGGACCAGAGCAAACTACTTCTTGGGACATCGCCTTCGCTATTTTAAACACCTCTGTAAAGTTACTCTTGCTAACCTCTGACTGACGAAGGCGTATATCGTTAGCTCCAGCATGTACCACTATCTTAGAGAACCTATGCTGACCTAGAGCCCTAAGATTACCTGCTATGTCCGGTGCTCTGGCTCCCGGGATACACCTGACCACTGCCGCTGGCGCCCCTAAAGGCCTAGCTAATTTCACGTGCCTCAGTATAGAGTCTCCTATAACCAGAGCTCTTTCAGGTTTCTCAGCGGGTGCATCACTGAGGAGAGCGAACCTGTTGGACACATGAAGCGCAGAAGAGGTGTGCTCCGGTGGGCTAGCCTTAGCGTTAGCTTTGGCTGAACGAGTATGCCGCCGAGTCGTCACCCACTCGCCCCGCTGTGAGGCTCTACTGCCGGAGTCGGGGAATGATTATCTCCACCTGTGGCACCCAGACTTTCCACTACAGGATTAACGCTGCTCTCGCGCTCTCTAACCCTCTCTAAAGTCTGGATGCGCTCCTCTAATGCTACTATCTTCTCCGTCAGGGTGCTAACTAACACACACCTATCACAAATAAAATGATCACTAATGACGGAGGAAGAATGTCTAAACATCCTGCACTCCACACACTGAGCGAGCTGAATGGTAGACATAATAACGTACCTTTGTGGTGGAGTTGTGATTATTTGCTGATGGATTTGCTTGTTGTTGGTTGATCATACATGGTGAACTGCTATGTTTAGATGCTGTCCTCCCCACTCTCATTGATCACTCAGGTTTGTTGACGGTGAGGTGATTGGTTGCTTTACATCTCAGTTCCCCCTCATGTTTGTGTTTCCTTCTGGCTCTCCCTTTTAGTGATGATGTCATAGTTAGTCCTGCCGGAGTCCCTGCTTGCACTTTGCACTAATATACATTCACCTTATACATGTTGACTGTGACCAGACCTAACTGCCATCTCTCCTTATTTTCTGTTCTCTCCTTTTCTGCTCTCTCTCTCTCTCTCTCCTTTCCCTCTCTCTGTCTCTCTGTCGAGCTATACATGTTCGCTCCTGAGTTGCCAGTGATCGAGACCCCTCTGCCCTCTGGAGCCGTCTAACCCGTCCTGGAGTCCTGCTTCTGGTTGGAAATCCTGTCACATGGATGCCCCGTGTGGTCTGCCTGGATGCGCTTGGTGGCTGGGGATGGTTTCCATGAAGACTGTCCTATCATCGATTGATGCTCTGGGGACCTGTGACTTCAGTTGTTCGATAGCTCAGGACTGGAATCTCCTACAGTCTACCTGAGCCTCCGGGAACAAACTGGACTCTTTTTAATTTAAATTTTAACACATCTCCTGTTACCCTGAACTTCCAGTACACATTATTATGCTGATCATTCTCTGCTCTCCGTTATCACCCAGATGAGGATGGGTTCCCTGTTGAGTCTGGTTCCTCTCAAGGTTTCTTCCTATTACCATCTCAGGGAGGTTTTCCTTGCCACCGTCGCCCTCGGCTTGCTCATCAGGGACAATCTTATCATTCTGATTCATACACATTGCATACAAACTTACTTCTTTTTATTGTGTAAAGCTGCTTTGCGACAATGTCAATTGTTAAAAGCGCTATATAAATAAAATTGACTTGACTTGACTTATAGTTAGTCCTGCCGGAGTCCCTGCTTGCACTTTGCACTAAATATACATTCACATTATACATTATGTGACTGTGACCAGACCTAACTGTTATCTCGCCTCCTCTGCTCTCTTTTTCCCTCTCTCTGTCGAGCTACACATGTCATTCCTGAGCTGCCAGTGATCCAGACTCCCTCTGCCCTCTGGACCTGTCTGACTCATCCTGGTACTGTCACGGGCGTGGGTGGGGGTGAAGGATCCAAGCGCAGAGTGAGCTTTTACTGTTTCTCTGCACGCGCTCTGCAGTGCGAATGCAGAGTAGAGCCGGTGTATGTAGAGAGCGAGTGCAACTCTTAGAGTCAATGAGCTCAGTGGCTGGAATGCGGAAGTGCCGAGAGCGCGCTCACTGCTTTTCTGAATGGGCTCCGTGGCAGGAATGCGGAAGTGCTGAACCGGCGCGTGTAGAAAGAGCATACGCTGTTTGCCGGTGATGACAATCCCGCAAAGCGAGGCAGACGAATTGCGCAGGCTGCTAGATCCGAAACAATAGCTCGTGGTCGATGAACAGGCAGAGGTCAGAAACGTGAAACCGAGAAAGTCCGTGATCAGAGCTCGTGGTCGATAAACAAATCCAAGGGTCAGCAACAGTAAATCCGTATAGACGAAAGATCCGTAGCGTGAGACAAAGACGAGGTCGTGAAAACAGAACGTGGTCGAGATCCGGGAGTTCAAAGCAATGAGAAACGCTGGAATATTGGGCATGGATAGCACACAATAATCTGGCAGAGAGCTGTTGTCTGAAGGTGTGTTAAATAGAGAGCTGTGATGATCAGAAATTGAGAACAGGTGTGTTTGGAGTGGTGAATGAGGTGGTGAAAAGCAAGGAACGGGATGGATCGTGGAGCAGGAGTGTGCAGGTGATCATGATCTTGACTGAGATATGGGCATGACCTAGCGTGCTGTGACAGTACCCCCCCCTCTACGAACGACACCTGGCGTTCTTGAGGGTGCCTCGGGGTGGAGATTGTGAAACTCTGTGATCAGAGAGCGGTCCAAGATGAACCTGGCTGGTACCCAACTTCTTTCCTCGGCTCCATAGCCCTCCCAATCGACCAGGTACTGGAGGCCGCGCCCATGGCGGCGGGACTTAAGGAGTCTGCGGACGGTAAAGGCTTCACCCCCGTCTATAAGTCGAGGTGGAGGAGGAGGGCCGTGGGGTTGGTGACAAAGGACACGGGACCAAACGGCGGACATGGGAGACGTGGAACGTGGGGTTAATTCGCCGCATGGATAATCATCATTTACAGACCCCCTGGGCCGTACTCGGAGTTTCTCTGCGAATTTGCAGATTTCATTTCAAACCTTGTTGTTTCTGTAGATAAAGCGTTAATTGCTGGAGACTTTAATATTCATTTTGAGAATCCAGAAGACCCTCTGAGAACAGCATTCTTGTCCATACTGGACTCAGTAGGAGTAAATAATAAAGCAGGTCACACTTTGGATTTAATATTATCCTTCGGATTAAGTATAGGAAATATAACCACAATTCCACAGTCTGAAGTTATCTCTGATCACTACCTTATCTCGATTAAAGCGTGTCATAGTAATAATGTACGCACAGCACCGCGCTTCCACCTTAAACGTACGTTTACATCAAATACCGCACAGAGCTTTATCAATAATCTTCCAGAATTATCTACTTTGATTGGATCGCCATCTGACTTCATAGAACTCGAACAGGCGAATGAATATCTAGAGTCAGCACTTCGTTATAGCTTAGATAATGTCGCTCCAGTTAAAAGGAAATGATTAGAGATAAGAAACTCGCTCCTTGGTATAATGACCACACACGTGCTTTAAAACAAACCGCTCGCAAATTCGAACGTAAATGGCGCCAAACTAAATTGATAGTATTCAAAATAGCTTGGAAGGAGAGCATCCTGAACTATAAAAAAGCTCTCAGTGATGCTAGATCAACATACTTCTCCACTCTAATAGAAAATAACAAAAACAACCCGAGATTTTTATTTAATACCGTAGCTAAATTAACTAAAAACAAGACCACTGCAGAAATCTCCACAACATCATCATGCAGTAGTGAGGATTTCATGAACTTTTTTCAATAATAAAATCATAAATATTAGGCAAAAAATTCAGGCTTTGAAACCAGACAATTTAAATAATTCAGATGATCTAACCACATCACATCAGAACTTTACTCCCCTTGAAGCGAGGGAACTAATTTCACTCATCTCTTCTTCAAAATCGTCAACCTGTATATTAGATCCTATACCGACACATTTTCTCAAGCAGATAGTACCAGCAATAATAGAACCCCTGTTGAAAGTAATTAACTGTTCCCTCAGTAGTGGGTATGTCCCCAAATCCTTTAAATTAGCCGTTATTAAACCGCTAATCAAGAAACCTGACCTTGACCCCTGTCTGCTTTCTAATTACAGGCAGATATCAAACCTTCCGTTTATCTCCAAGATTCTGGAAAAGGTAGTATCACAGCAGCTATGTTCACATCTACACAGAAATAGCATAAATGAACTGTATCAGTCAGGATTTAGGCCTCATCACAGCACAGAGACAGCACTTGTTAAAGTAGTAAATGACCTCCTATGGGCCTCAAGTCAGGTTGCGTCACTATACTTGTGTTACTGGACCTCAGTGCAGCTTTTGACACCATTAGTCTTAATTATTCTCCTTCACAGATTAGAAAAGGAGTGGTTGGAATTAAGGTAGCACTGCCCTCTTGTGGCTCAGTCCCTGCTTGACTGATGCGTTATCAGTTTGTAGACAGATGGTGACGGCTGCCATGTTGTTCTCAAGTGAGTTTGAATTGTTCCCTGAGGCTCAGTTTTAGGCCCTGCTTTTTTTTTTCCTTTACATGCTTCCTCTGGGCAACATAATTATTAAACATGGTATTAGTTTTCATTGTTATGCTGATGACACACAATTATATGTCTCAGCAAAACCAGATGAAAAAAACCAGTTTGCTAAAATTGAGCAGTGTGTGCAGGACATACGAGATTGGATGTTAATTAATTTTCTTCTGCTTAATCCTGATAAGACAGAAGTTCTAGTCATAGGACCACAAGTAGCTAGAAGTAAGCTTTCTGATCAGACTGTAACTTTAGATGGCTTTTCTGTTCCATCAAGTGCAACAGTTAAAGACCTCGGTGTGATTATAGATTCCAGCCTTTCGTTTGAAGCTCATGTAGATAATATCACCAGGATAGCTTTCTTTCACCTTGGAAATATTGCCAAGATAAGAAACATATTGTCACTAAATGATGCAGAAAAACTAGTTCATGCTTTTATCACCTCTAGGTTGGACTATTGTAACGCCTTACTGTCTGATTGTTCAACTAGGTGTATAAACAAGCTTCAGTTAGTACAGAATGCAGCAGCGAGAGTCCTCACTAGAACCAGAAGATACGAGCACATCACCCCTATCTTATCTACACTGCATTGGCTCCCTGTGAAATTTGCATCGATTTAAGATACTACTTTTGACATTTAAAGCACTAAATGGTCTCGCGCCACAGTATTTGAGTGAACTGTTGGTGTCTTACGATCCGCCACGCCTACTTCGATCAAAGGATGCAGGCTGCCTGTCAGTACCACGTATTATTAAAACTACAGCAGGGGGCAGAGCTTTTTCTTACAAAGCCCCAAAGTTATGGAATAGTCTTCCTGTTAATGTTGGGGACTCAGACACAGTCTCAGTGTTTAAGTCTAGGCTAAAAACTTATTTATTTAGCCAAGCATTTTTGTAAATAGATTAACCTTAGGTAAAGGAGCAGATCTGGGGGACTCATGGACGTAGAGTATTCTGGTGAACTGGTATGTTTAGATGCTGTCCTCCCTACTCTCATTGTTCACTCAGGTTTGTTGACGGTGAGGTGATTGGTTGCTTTACATCTCAGGGAGCCCTCATGTTTGTGTTTCCTTCTGGCTCTCCCTTTTAGTTATGCTGTTATAGTTAGTCCTGCTTGCACTTTGCACTAATATACATTCACATATACATGTTGACTGTGACCTACCTAACTGCCATCTCCTTATTTTCTGTTCTCTCCTTTTCTGCTCTCTCTCTCTCTCCCTCTCTCTTCCTCTCTGTCTCTCTGTCCCGAGGCTATGCTCCATGTGTTGTCCTGAGTTGCCAGTGATCCAGACCCCTCTGCCCTCTGAAGCCGTCTAACCCGTCCTGGAGTCCTGCTTCTGGTTGGAGATCCCGTCACATGGATGCCCCGTGTGGTCTGCCTGGATGCGCTTGGTGGCTGGGGATGGTTTCCATGAAGACTGTCCGATCATTGATTGATGCTCTGGGGACCTGTGACTTCAGTTGTTCGATAGCTCAGGACTGGAATCTCCTACAGTCTACCTGAGCCTCCGGGAACAAACTGGACTCCTTTTAATTTAAATTTGAACACATCTCCTGTTACACTGAACTTCCAGTACACATTATTATGCTGATCATTCTCTGCTATCCGTTATCACCCAGATGAGGATGGGTTCCCTGTTGAGTCTGGTTCCTCTCAAGGTTTCTTCCTATTACCATCTCAGGGAGTTTTTCCTTGCCACCGTCGCCCTCGGCTTGCTCATCAGGGACAATCTTATCATTTTGATTCATACACATTGCATAAAAACTTACTTCTTTTTATTGTGTAAAGCTGCTTTGCAACAATGTCAATTGTTAAAAGCGCTATATAAATAAAATTGAAGAAGGTGAAGGAGCTGTGGCCCCATTCCAAGACTTGGGAGCGAACAGACAGCGGGACGAAAAGTAGACCAGGATGGACATTACTGGGGCCTGGCTCCTGTTCAAGAGATTGCAGGACCAGGTTTTCCACATCTAACCGAGTTACAGCTATAAGGCACTGGGGGGGAAGAATGGTTTCCCTTGTGGATATGTCCTGGGGGGCGGGAAACTGTCGGGAGAGGGCATCGGGCTTAGTATTCTTGGTTCCTGGGCGATATGACAGCATGAAGTTAAACCGTGAAAAGAACAGTGACCAGCGTGCCTGACGTGAATTGAGTCTCTTGGCTGACTTGAGGTATTCTAGGTTCTTGTGATCAGTCCAAACAAGAAATGGGTGTTCAGCTCCTTCCAACCAATGTCTCCATTCTTCGAGGGCAACCTTGACTGCTAGCAACTCACGATCCCCAATGTCATAGTTCCGTTCAGGGGTTTGAGCCAACGAGAAAAGAAAGAGCATGGATGAAGTTTGTTGTCCTTTGGTGTTTTCTGAGAAAGCACGGCTCCCACTCCTGTCTCGGAAGCATCAACCCGTTTTGATTTTAAAATATCCTATCTACCGGGTACAAAAAACACCAAGGCCGACGCCCTCTCAAGATTGCATGCACCCAGTGACTCCACAGAGGAACCCGTGTCAGTCCTTCCGGAGGAGATCTTTGTCAGCCCCATCGAATGGCAATCCCCATCGTCCATTTCCGAGCCAGCTCCAGCCACGCCTGCAGACTGTCCACTGCACCGCCGATTTGTTCTAGAGAATGATCGAACTCCCCTCATTCATTCAATTCAATGCTCTCTGGGCTCTGGACACCCTGGGATCGATAGGACTCTTTCACTAGTACAGGCCCGCTTCTGGTGGCCCAATATGGAGAGAGACATGAGGAGGTACGTCAAGGGATGCCCCGAGTGTGCCATGTCAAAAAACCCCCGACACTTACCAGCTGGAAAGGTCATGCCTCTGCCCATCCCTCAACATCCCTGGTCACATCTGGGGGTAGACTTCCTCATGGATCTACCCGAGTCAGAGGGATGAACCTGTGTTCTAGTAATAGTTGACAGATTCTCGAAGGGATGTCGTCTGATCCCTCTTTGGGGTCTACCAACAGCTATGGAAACAGCCAAACTGCTCTTCAATTATGTTTTCCGATACTACGGGATACCAGAGGATATAGTCTCAGATCGAGGTCCCCAGTTTATATCCAGAGTCTGGCGAGCGTTCTTTCGTCTCCTCGGGGTAACAGTAAGTCTATCTTCAGGATACCATCTGCAAACAAATGGGCAGACGGAACGGAAGATTCAGGAGATCAGCCGATTTCTCCGTACTTTCTGTTACAATCACCAGGACTCCTAGAACCAGTTTCTGGGCTGGGCCGAGTACGCCCAGAACTCCCTTCGCCAGCCCACCACGGGTCTCACTCCCTTTCAGTGCATCCTGGGTTACCAACCACCATTATTCCCCTGGAATGGGGAACCGTCTGATCTCCTGGCGGTCGATTTCTGGTTCAGGGAAAGTGAGAGGAACTGGGAAGAGGCACATCACCATCTGCAGAGAGCTGTGCGCAGGCACAAAACTAACGCTTATCGCCATAGATCCACCGCTCCTATCTACCACCAAGGAGATAAGGTATGGCTCTCAACAAGAGACCTGCGCCTACGACAGTCTTGCAAAAAGCTTAACCCCAGGTATGTCGGTCCCTTCAAGATCTTGGAACAAATGAATCGGGTAACGTACGAATTACAACTTCCCTCACACCGTATTCACCCAACCTTTCACGTATCGCTATTTAAACCATATCACGAACCTGTCATTTCCCCCACAGAGCCTGACCCTGAAGAGGAAGTGACCCCTCCTCCGATCATCACGAATGAAGGCGCCATCTACCAGGTCAGGGACATCCTGAATTCCCGACGCCGAGGTGGTCGGCTAGAATATCTGGTAGACTGGGAAGGATACAGTTCTGAGGAAAGATCCTGGGTGCCTCGGGACGACATCCTTGACCCCACACTATTGGATGAGTTTCACAACTCACATCCTGATTGCCCAGCACCCAGAGGATGGGGTAGACCACCACGGTGTCCGAGAGGTCGACCCTCAGGAGCGGGTCGTGGAGGAGGGGGTAATGTCACAGTCAGGTCACGCTCTAAACTCAGTTAGACACCGTGCCCTTTATCTCCGGAGTTCTAATCACCTTCACCTGTCTCCAATCAGCTGCAATCCATAAAAACCACACACCGTGCCTCAGTCAGTGTCCGGGCTCGTAGATACGAAAGTAGACTCAACCGTCATCTTCAAGTAAGAAGATTCTCGTTAAAGTTCTAATTTACCTTTGCTCTTGTTCCCAGAAAGTACTCCAGTCACCTTCTCCGGACTCCAGTCGTGATATCGCCGTGCCGCGAGAAGTTCCTCCGCTCCGCGTCACCTCAGTTCGTGCACCTCGTCTCCCCTCCTTCTTGCAGCAAGAAGAAGAGTGATCCTTTCCGGTGATTCAGAAAACCCTCCATTAATACACCCTCATTCAGTACCACTTATCGCCAGTGCTTTAGTCTGTGTGTCTCAAAACTGAAATAAAATTACTCATCCTGTTACTAACCATCTTGTGGAGTCCGTCTTTGTTACAGTAACACGTTTCAGTACTGAAATGCTTTTTCTTTAGTGATGAGGTATGTGTTGAGGTATTGACAAAAAAAAACAGCAGTAAACAATTGACATTGTGTCAAAAATATTTTGTGCAAATAGCAGACTGTGTGATGAGGTATGAGCTGAGGTAGTGGGAAAAAAACAAAAAACAGCAGTAGACAATTTACATTATGTCAAAAAATATTTTTGTGCAAACAGCAGAGTGAGATACATATTGTGCAAATATTGCAAATAGTAGATCAGGTAGGTGGGTATGAACACATTTAGATGGTTGTAGATCAGTGCGATTGTGCATGTGTGTGTTAATCAGTTCAGTCTGGATGTTATTTAGTTCGTCTGAGAGATTTGTGTGTGTGTGTGTGTGTGTGTGTGTGTGTGTTTATCAGCCCAGTCTTTTTGTGTTGAGGAGACGGATGGCTTGCGGGTAAAAACTGTTACACAGTCTGGATGTGAGTGACCGAATGCTTCCACGTGGGGTGGTCTTCCTCGCCGTCACATTGTTCTGCATGTCGAACCATGCGTAGAAGCTGTTCAGCACATTTGGAAGGGAGCCGTCACTGTCACAGGCAGGTGATGAAGTCCTGTAGTTGGTGATTGCTTGTATGCCCTGCCACATGCGCCTTGTGTCACCGCTGTCCCTGAAGTGATTGTGGATCCTCTGGGCGTGTGCGTGCTTCGCCTCTCTGATGGCTCGGGACAGTTTGGCCCTTGCTGTTCTTAGGGCCACCTTGTCCCCCGCTCTGAAGGCAGAGTCTCTGGTCCTCAGAAGTGCACGCACCTCCGCAGTCATACATGATTTCTGGTTGGGCCGTGATATGATGTTCTTGGAGACAGTGACGTCATCGGTGCACTTGTTGATGTAGCTGGTCACTGATGACGTGTACTCCTCCAAGTCGATGAAGTCACCGTAAGTTGCAGCCTCCCTAAACATGTTCCAGTCAGTGTTCTCGAAACAGTCCTGAAGAGCAGAGATGCCTCCTGCAGGCCAGGTTTTCACCTGCTTCAGAACCGGTTTTGAACGTCTGACGAGTGGTCTATATGCTGGAATTAGCATGACAGAGATGTGGTCTGAGTAGCCGAGGTGGGGGCGGGGCTTTGCTCGATATGTGCCAGGAATGTTTGTGTAAACAAGATCCAGCGTGTTTTTCCCTCTCATTGCAAAGTCCACATACTGATGGAATTTAGGAAGCACTGACTTGAGATTTGCATGGTTGAAATCTCCAGCGAAAATAAACAGTCCATCCGCGTGTGTGTGTTCTGCAGATTACTGATCTTAGCATAAAGTTCCCATAGCGCTTCCTTAGCATTAGTGCTAGGTGGGATGTACACTCCGACAATGAAAATAGTGGTGAATTCTCGCAGCAAATAAAAAGGTCTACATCTAACAGTCACAATCCACAGCAACAATGAGCAAAAGCTAGAAACTAGGACAGAGTTCTTACACCATTTTGTGTTGATGTAAACACACAAGCCACTGCCACGAGTCTTACCACATAGAGCTGCGTTTTTGTCGGCGCGAAACGAGGCTAGCACGTCTAGCTGAATGCCGCTGTCTGAAACAAAGACGCAGCAGTCTGTAAACTCACGCTGTGTAGTCTGTTGGAGTCGGATGTAGTCCAGTTTATTTTCCTGGGAGCAGACGTTAGATAAGATTATGGACGGGAGAGCCGGCCGGCTAGGGTTTGTTTTTAGCCTAGCACAGACTCCCGCTTCCGCTTCCTCGCGCACCGCTTACAATGTCCCCTCCTCCGGCTACCGGCATCAGGCAACGCAGAGGACTGGAGGCCTGGTTCCCGAAGCAAGCCAAGGTCCCGTAGCTTCTCACGCAGCTCATCTTGAACGCAATTTTCCGGTTTATTGAGTAGTAAAAGTGTCTGGCGGTGGTGAGTACAAACACCGTTTGTGCCGATGTCCATATACTGTATAAAATAAATGCGCTACAACACAAAGTAAACAAAGTAGCACTATTTTGGCTCCGGAGCAGCCGCTTAGTGCTACTGCCGCGCCGCCATCTTGGAAGTTGCTCCATGTGCAGCGTACAAAGCCCTTTCACTGTAGTACCACCAATTATTTCTGACCTTTTAAAGCCATACAACCCAGCACAGTCTCTCAGGTGTGGTCATCAAATTTTACTTACATTTCGGAGCAATTTGACTTATTATTTTTTATTATTTTAATCGTTTATTTTATGCAGTGAGGGTGGACTTGTTTTATTTTATTTGTTTTATTGTTTTATTGATTATTGTTTGTTTTATTTGTATTTTGTTTTTATTGTCTGTTAGAATTGTACAGCATTTTGTGTTGTACAAAACTGTGTTGTGTTAAACGTGCTTTAAAAGTAACTTTGACTCTGACTACTGTATGTGCTCATGTTTTTACTTAGTCTTTCTGATTTTCTTCCTGGTTGTTTGGTTTCCTCCCACTGTCCAGGTGTGCAGAAATTTACATTCTGGATACACTCGGGTCCACCACCTTAAACAGGATAAGTCACTCATACAAAGTAAAGAAATGATTAAATAAAAAAAAAATTTCCTGGAGAAATGGACGTCTGTGACCACACCCCTTCTCTCTCTCTCTCTCTCTCTCTCTCTCTCTCTCTCAATTTCCTCATACATACACACACACACAAACACCTGGAGCAGACTGGTATATTTTTCGCTTTGTCATTGCTGAGTGACGGACTAACAGAAGGAAATATATAATGCAAACTCATATTTATTTTCTGATACTTGGCATTGCTTTGGTGGGGTAAGTTATTATTATTAATATTATACAGATAAGAAAAGTTGTTAGTTGTCATTTATTGGTAAAATTTATGCTATTAAAAAAATAATAATTGTACATTGAACTGAACAAGAACTGAAAGAGACTTTTCAGCACAGAGCTGTGTTCTGATGTATAAATTCATCTGAATAAAAAAAAAAAAAAACAGCCTGACAACAACAAAAAGCAACAAGAAAGCAATGTTTGTATTACATTTTGCACTGAACACCATGGGCACATAAACATTATGGTTTACACACACGTTAGCCAAATACATTTAAACTATTTTTTTCACTTCCTGATCCACATAAACATTCCCTGTCTCAGGTCAGTGAACATCACTACTTTATTTGAAGAATGTGAAATGTCAGAATAATAGTAGAGAGAAAGATTTATTTCAGCTTTCATCTCTTTAATATCACACCCACTTAGACATTTACACACACGGCATTAGTATTGTTAACAATTGTCATTGTCACAAAGCAGCTTTACACAAAGGCTTTATTCATTTTAATAATATTGCCTTCAAATTGTGTAACTCGGGTCAGATGTTTCAGAATGCCTTCCATAATTAGCTTACAATAAGCTGCTGGAGATTTAACCTGTTCCTCCTGACAGAACTGGTGTAACTGGTTTGTAGGCCTCCTCAATCACAAAGACTGTTTCAGTTCACACCTCATTGGATTGAGGTCTGGGCTGCTCCAATACATCGACTTTGTTGTCCTTAAGCCATTCTGCCACACTTGGGAAGCGTTCTTGTGGTCCTCTGTCCATGTGGAAGATCCATTTCTTTTTTTTTTTCTTTATTTCTGACTGTTTGCTGCTTTAATAGTATTTTTTAAATAAAAATTTTCAACAAAACAACAACAGCGGTACAGGTATCTTAACAACAAGCAACATTTAGTTATACATTCAAATGGCTATAAATGCTTAAGAGCAAAGACAAAAATAAATGACAATTATAAACCAAGTTTAGAAAGACATAGACAATGGGTAGCCTCAAGAAAGTTCCAGAGAGAGGACCAAGTTCGCCAGAACACCTCAGATTTTTGATGTAAATCCTAAGTTAATTCTTCCAGTGGTAAAAGTGTGGTCACCTGACTCAACCACATGTTGACTGAAGGTACCTGAGCAGTTGACCATAACAACAGTATAAATTTTTTGGCCACGTACAGTACAGAGCAAAAGTTTGGACACCCCTTCTCATTCAGCGAGTTTTCTTCCTTGTGTTCTTTCTTGTGTTCTTCAGCCCAAACGCGTCTCTTCTGCTTGTTGCCTGTCCTTAGCAGTGGTTTCCTAGCAGATCTTCCAGCATGAAGGCCTGATTCACACAGTCTCCTCTTAACAGTTGTTCTAGAGACGTGTCTGCTGCTAGAACTCTGTGTGGCATTGACCTGCTCTCTGACCTGAGCTGCTGTTAACCTGCCATTTCTGAGGCTGGTGACTCGGATGAACTTCTCCTCCGCAGCAGAGGCGACTCTCGGTCTTCCTTTCCTGGGGCGGTTCCGCATGTCAGACAGTTTCTTTGTAGCGCTTGATGGTTTTTGTGACTGCACTTGGGGACACTTTCAAAGTTTTCCCAGTTTTTCCGACTGAATGAACTTAATTTCTTAAAGTAATGATGGCCCTCGCTTTTCTTCACTTAGCTGCTTTTTTCTTGCCATAATACAAATTCAACCTCTTTCAATGAGAAGGTGTGTCCAAACTTTTGGTCTGTACTGTACACACATGGACAAAATTATTGGTACACTTCGGTCAATAAAAGAAAAACTCACAATGGTCACAGAAATAACTTTAATCTGACAAAAGTAATAATAAATAAGAATTCTATGAATGTTAACCAATGAAAGTCAGACGTTGCTTTTCAACCATGCTTCAACGTTAGAAAAAATGGAACTCATGACAGGCCTGACAAATGATTGGCACCCCTACTTAATAGTTTGTTCACAACCTTTGAGACGTATCACTGCAATATCAAATACGATTCCTGTTAAACTGTCAATGAGACTTTGCGCCTCTCTCAGGATTTGGCCCACTCCTCCGATGGCAAGCGCTTCCAGTTGTTCCGGATTGAAGGCGGCCTTTCTCCAGACTAGCAGTTTCATGCTCCTTCCAAAGATGTCTACCAATAGATTGAGGACGGCTATGGAAGGGACCACTTGAATGTTCCAAATGTTTTCTCTTAGCCATTTTGGGGTGTTTTAGCTGTGGTTTTGGGTCATTGTCCTGTTGCAAGACCCATGACCTGCGACTGAGACCCAGCTTTCTGACACTGGCCAGCACATTTCTCTCTAGAATCCCTTGATAGTCTTGAGATTTCATTGTACCCTGCACAGATTCAAGACACCCTGTGCCAGATGCAGCAAAGCAGCCCCAGAACATAACAGAGCCTCCTCCATGTTTCACAGTAGCGACAGTGTTCTTTTCTTCATATGCTTCATTTTTCTGTCTGTGAACATAGAGCTGATGTGCCTTGGCAAAAAGTTCCATTTTTGTCTCATCTGTCCATAGGACATTCTCCCAGAAGCATTGTGGCTTGTCAACATGTAGTTTGGCATATTCCAGTCTGGCTTTTTTCTGATTTGTTTTCAACAATGGTGTCCTCCTTGGTCGTCTCCCATGTAGTCCACTTTGGCTGAACCAACGACGGATGGTGCGATCTGACACTGATGTTCCTTGAGCATGAAGTTCACCTTGGATCTCTTTAGAAGTCTTTCTGGGCTCTTTTGTTACCATTGGGATTATCCGTCTCTTTGATTTGTCATGAATTTTCCTCGTGCGGCCACGTCCAGGGAGGTTGGCTACAGTCCCATGGATCTTAAATTTCTGAATAATATGTGCAACTGTAGTCACAGGAACATCTAGCTGCTTGGAAATGGTCTTATAGCCTTTACCTTTAACATGCTTGTCTCTATTTTTCTTTCGAATCTCCTGAGACAACTCTTTCCTTCGCTTCCTCTGGTCCATGTTGAGTGTGGTACATACCATGTCACCAAACAACACAGTGACGACCTGGAGCCCTATATATAGGCCCACTGACTGATTACAAGATTGTAGACACCTGTGATGCTAATTAGTGGACACACCTTGAATTAACATGTCGCTTTGGTCACATTATTTTCAGTATTTTTTAGGGGTACCATCATTGTTGTCCAGGCCTGTTCCATGAGTTTATTTTGTTTTTTTTATAATTCTGTTGAAGCATGGTTGAAAAGCAATGTATGACTTTCATTGGTTAAGGGTACCAACAATTTTGTCCACGTGTGTGCAGAAATTCAGTACACATTCTTTATCACAATCAAGATCCAGATCCACTGTACAATTCAAAAGATATACTTTTGGGGACAAAGCAAATGTCTTTCCAATTATTTTTTAAATTCATTTTGTGAATCTCTTTCCAGTACATTTTAATCTTGTACAATCCCAAAACACATGCATCACTGTACCGATCTCCATGTTACATTTAAAACATAACTGAGAGCAATTGGGAAATATTCTATGGAGACGAACAGGGATAAGGGTATTTAAGATACAATAGAACACCTGCGTATAGAGATATCCAATGTTCCTCCAAACCTATTTTAATACCATGTATACTACTATTTGTTCTCACAGCCACTGCAAATGGTTTGATAACCAAAGAAAATAACAAAGGTGGAAAAGGACAGCCTTGACGACAACCTCTGCTTACTGGAAGTCTGTTGGACAACATCCTATTAGTGTTAACCTGAGCTATACGATTAAAATATATGCGCTCTACTCACACACAGTGCATGAGTGGAGAGAGAGAGAGAGAGAGAGAGATTAAAAACTGTCATGATAATAATTATATAATGTTGGTTGTTGGTTTTTAGTTCAGGTTCTGAATTTGTGTGATTTTTCTTTCAGGATTTTTTACTACATCTCAGAGGCCAGGTAAGCAACACACATTCATGCATCCACCCACTCACCCCACACACACACATACAGCCGCACACACACGCACAGACATACATGGAGACAGAGAGAGAGAGAGAGAGAGAGAGATTATACAAATAAAGATGAAGACAAAGACAAAAGGAAAAAACATTTAGAAGACAAGAATTAACAAAAAAAATAAACAAAACCAGGAATGGAACAGGAAATAATGGTGTAAATAACAAGTGACCTGATTATTTACATGTTATTATATTCTGTTATTTGTTATAATTATTATTATATTATTAATATATTTATTCTTGCTAATGAAAGAAGTGTGGGAGAGACATGTATAAAAAGTTTACATCTACTTAATCAGACACAGGCAGAAATATTAGAATTAGAAAGACTCTCATTTTATTCAAGTACAAGATTTTTTCCCCCCTGTTTCATAAATGTAATATAAATTTGCATTTATTTCTTTTCACGATTAGGATTAATGTGGGGTCACAAATCCCCAGGTTCAAGGAACATAGAGCAAACAAATAACTCAAAGCATCAAATCAGTCAGAGATAAGACTGAAGTAGTCAAACTCCATAAAACTGGAGAAACACAAGCTACAAACCAGTACTAACCATTATAAAAGTAAAATTTAAAAAGTGACACAATTAAGCCTAAGAAAGAGTTGTCATTGTTTAAAGGCTTAGTTTTGATTTCAATATTTTTTTTATGATTTTCAGTCATTTAGATAAGGCGCTGTAAGACTGAAGGTTATGGGTTAGAGGTTAAGAAAGGAGATTTGTGTTTTAGGTTAAAGAATTATCAGGTCAAGTCTTGAGGTTAGGGTTAAGTTAAGGGTTTGGGATTACGGTTAGGTTTAGAGTCATGGTTAGTTTTAGGCTCAGGTAGACTTGTAGGAAATTCTAGCCCTGAATTATTGAGCAACTGCAGCCAAGTCAAGTCCTCAGAGAAACATCTGTCAACATCAGTAGAGGCCAGAACCATCTTCATGGTAGAGTGAAACTGCCCGCAGACAGCGGACGCCTCCCAAAGAAACACATGAGCCATCCATGTAACGAGATCTCCAACCCAAAGCGGGGCACCAGGATGAGTCAGACAGGTCCAGAGGGCAGAGGGAGTCTGGATCACTGGCAGCTCAGGAACGACATGTGCAGATAGACAGAGAGAGGCAAAGAGAGAGAGGGGGAGAGAGAACAGGAGAGGGAGAGAGCAGAAGAGGAGAGATAACAGTTCGGTATTGTCAAAGTCACATAATCTATGAGGTGAATGTATGTTTAGTGCAGAGTGCAAGCAGGGACTCCGGCAGGACTAACTGAGGGCGTTTTCTTACTGTGAACAATCTGTTCCGTTCTGTACCCGAGCACGATTTCTCCCCCTCCCCAAACCCCCCAAAAGTCTGTGTGCACACATCGGTTTCGATTTCGGGCACACTTGCCTATTTACACAACCGGAAACAGTAGGTGACGGGAGAGACGTAGTTGGTTTGTTTTGTCGTCTGAAAAAAAAATAAGAAAGAAGAAGAAATGGCCGCTCGAGTCATGAACTGTGTGACACCTGTTAATGCTCCATGTCAGGATTTAGGCCTCATCACAGCACAGAGACAGCACTCGTTAAAGTAGTAAACGACCTCCTATGGGCCTCTGATCAGGGTTGCGTCACTATACTTGTGTTACTGGACCTCAGTGCAGCTTTTGACACCATTGATCATAGTATTCTCCTTCACAGATTAGAAAAGGTAGTAGGAATTAAGGGAACTGCCCTCTTGTGGCTCAGATCCTATTTGACTGATCGTTATCAGTTTGTAGATTTAGATGGTGACCATTCCTCATGTTCTCAAGTGGAGTTTGGTGTTAGGCTTCGGTTTTAGGCCCACTGCTTTTTTCCGTTTACATGCTTGCTTTGGGCAACATAATTCGTAAACATGGTATTAGTTTTCATTGTTATGCTGATGACACACAATTATATGTCTCAGCAAAACCAGATGAGAAAAACCAGTTTGCTAAAATTGAGCAGTGTGTGCAGGACATACGAGATTGGATGTTAATTAATTTTCTTCTGCTTAATCCTGATAAGACAGAAGTTCTAGTCATAGGACCACAAGTAGCTAGAAGTAAGCTTTCTGATCACACTGTATTTATGTGTGTATGTATGTGTTTCCTTCTGGCTCTCCCTTTTAGTTATGCTGTTATAGTTAGTCCTGCCGGAGTCCCTGCTTGCACTTTGCACTAATATACATTCACCTTATACATTATGTGACTGTGACCAGACCTAACTGTTATCTCTCCTCTTTTGCTTTCCGCTCTCCTGTTCTCTCTCCCCCCCCCCCTCTCTTTCCCGCTCTCTGTCAAGCTACACATGTCGCTCCTGAGCTGCCAGACTCATCCTGGTGCCACTTCTGGTTGGAGATCTTGTCACATGGATGCCCAGTGTGTCTCTTTGGGATGTGTGCGATGTCTGGGGATGGTTTCACTCTACTAGGAAGACAGTTCTGGCCTTGCATGATGTTGATGGCCGTTCCTCTGTGGACTTGGCTACAGTCTCTCAATAGTTCGGGACTGGAATTTCCTACAAGTCTATCTGAGCCTCCAGTAACTACCTGGACTCCATATTAACATCAATTAACACTGAACTGCCTGCCACCCAACACACAGTATGGATGCAGATCAATCCCTGCTATCCGTTATCACCCAGATGAGGATGGGTTCCCTGGTGAGTCTGGTTCCTCTCAAGGTTTCTTCCTATTACCATCTCAGGGAGTTTTTCCCTCAGCACCGTCGCCCTCGGCTCGTTCGTCAGGGACCATCTGATCATTTTTTGATTTATACACATTCACATTTCATACAAACTTAAATAATTCATTTGATTGTGTAAAGCTGCTTTTCAACGATGAAAATTGTTAAAACGCCATACAAATAACATTGAATTGAATTGAATTTATTAAACATTATTAAATTAAAATATAATCAAAGTAAATTTTGTAACAAAAGTAGCTGTCAAAGAAAAATCTAAACATTAAAATGTAGCATATTTTATATTTACTTGTACTTGCATAGCAAGAGGGTGTGTGTTAATGAAATGAAGACAACAGTTGGTCCGTCGTCTGCATCAACGTCCTATTCGATCTCTTGCTGTTCCTTCCTCTGCATCTGTATTCAGCTCTTCTCCATCTAAATCTGAGATTTCATGCAGCATTATGAGTCTCCTGCTCTGCACGTCAGGTTTTGTCTCTTTCTTCTGTTGTTAGCTGGTCTTGCGCTGCTGTCAGAGGTCTCAGTCTGTGTGGACCTTAAAGTAAGCAGACATAAGGAGCACTCAAAGTTAACTTTGTTGTGAGCTAATGTGAAATGATCATCCTGTATATCTTAGGATATGCATTTAAATGTCACCACAAGATCCCGTGATAATATGAGACTCTCTTTAACAGTGTTAATAACAGGAGTTAATAGTATTTAATATGAACTCACTGCTCACGCGCAGGCTCTCTGCTGGACCAGGCTCCACGCTGTCCGGTTCCCATGATGAAGGTAGATGTTGTTGTGGGTCAGAGCAGTTCCGACTCGATCACACTGGATGGTTTTTATCCTGTTGTTTATATTTTCCTCACTTCAGTATCGGACCGCGCGCTGTGTGCTGTTTGAGTCAAATTTTGTTTAACTATGCACCGCATTGCTCAGTGCTTCTGTACGCACGCGTATCTAAATACTTACAGATACTTCCATAAATATCAGGGTTTTTATGTGTAGTGTCCGATTATCTTTGGATATTTTCATCTGTCTAAATTTTGAAAAAAAGAGTCGAACTGTAATTATGTCACTTTCTCTTTTGAGCACAAGCACGTACTTATGTCCTGCCTTCCATGGTTGAGAACGCATGAATCGTTCCCGAGACCACCTCTGTAATCGATCCAGGGATTTGTTCCCAAATGTGAAGCAATTTGGAATAATTGCATTCTCACAGACAAAAATCAACTCGTCCCAGAGCCAAGTGTACTTGGAAACGGTTCCCGAGCCCCAGTCAGAAGACGCCCTATAACATCATAACTAAAAGGGAGGAGCCAGAAGGAAACACAGACATGAGGGGGAACTGAGATGTAAAGCAACCAATCACCTCACCGTCAACAAACCTGAGTGAACAATGAGAAGTGAGAGGACAGCATTAACAATTCGAGCAGATTCACCAGATCTCTACGTCCATTGAGTCCAGATATGTCCTTTACTAAGGTCATCTATTTACAAACATGAGCCGTAAATAACAGGTATTTTAGACGGAGATAAACACTGAGAACTGTGTCTGGTCCCGAACATATTTGGAGACAACTTTGGGATTTGTAAAAAAAAAAAAAAAAAAAAAAAAAAATACTATATATTATATATTTTATATATATTTCTATATTATATATATAGCTATATATTTGATCGAAGTAAGACACTAGCAGTTCACTCTGTTTACTGCTGCTCTTCCCACTACCTCAACTCATACTTCATCAAAAAAGACAGAACAATGCACTTGGTGTTACATTGTTCTGTCTGTCATGTTTGCACTATTTGCATGTGCAGTTTGTCTATTGTGTATTTTTGTATAGATATTTGATAGTTCTTCTTTTAGATTAACTTAAAAATGTAAAAATGTGTGTAGTAAATTTATGTCGTTGCCTGTATGTAGCATCTGGTCCTGGAGGAACGTTGTTTCGTTTCACTGTGTACTAACTGTATATGGTTGGAATGACAATAAAAGCCGACTTGACTTGACTTGAGATACTGCGGCGCGAGACCATTTAATGCTTTATATGTCAAGAGTAGTATTTTAAAATGGATGTGAAATTTCACAGGGAGCCAATGCAGTGTAGATAAGATAGGGGTGATGTGCTCGTATCTTCTGGTTCTAGTGAGGACTCTCGCTGCTGCATTCTGTACTAACTGAAGCTTGTTTATACACCTAGTTGAACAACAGACCAGTCAAGGCGTTACAATAGTCCAACCTAGAGGTGATAAAAGCAGCAACTAGTTTTTCTGCATCATTTAGTGACAATATGTTTCTTATCTTGGCAATATTTCTAAGGTGAAAGAAAGCTATCCTGGTGATATTATCTACATGAGCTTCAAACGAAAGGCTGGAATCTATAATCACACCGAGGTCTTTAACTGTTGCACTTGATGGAACAGAAAGGCATCTAAAGTTACAGTCTGATCAGAAAGCTTACTTCTAGCTACTTGTGGTCCTATGACTAGAACTTCTGTCTTATCAGGATTAAGCAGAAGAAAATTAATTAACATCCAATCTCGTATGTCCTGCACACACTGCTCAATTTTAGCAAACTGGTTTTTCTCATCTGGTTTTGCTGAGACATATAATTGTGTGTCATCAGCATAACAATGAAAACTAATACCATGTTTACCTGTAATTAAATCGGCCTGTAATTGAATAACTGACAGGGGTCAAGGTCAGGTTTCTTGATTAGCGGTTTAATAACGGCTAATTTAAAGGATTTGGGGACATACCCACTACTGAGTGAACAGTTAATTACTTTCAACAGGGGTTCTATTATTGCTGGTACTATCTGCTTGAGAAAATGTGTCGGTATAGGATCTAATATACAGGTTGACGATTTTGAAGAAGAGATGAGTGAAATTAGTTCCCTCGCTTCAAGGGGAGTAAAGTGTTCTAAGTTCTGATGTGATGTGGTTAGATCATCTGAATTATTTAAATTGTCTGGTTTCAAAGCCTGAATTTTTTGCCTAATATTTATGATTTTATTATTGAAAAAGTTCATGAAATCCTCACTACTGCATGATGATGTTGTGGAGATTTCTGCAGTGGTCTTGTTTTTAGTTAATTTAGCTACGGTATTAAATAAAAATCTCGGGTTGTGTTTGTTATTTTCTATAAGAGTGGAGAGATACGTTGATCTAGCATCACTGAGAGCTTTTTATACTTCAGGATGCTCTCATTCCAAGCTATTTTGAATACTAACAATTTATTTTGACGCCATTTATGTTCTAATTTCCGAGCGGTTTGTTTTAAAGCACGTGTGTGGTCATTATACCAAGGAGCGAGTTTCTTATCTCTAATCATTTTCCTTTTAACTGGAGCGACATTATCTAAGCTATAACGAAGTGCTGACTCTAGATATTCATTCGCCTGTTCGAGTTCTGTGAAGTCAGATGGCGATCCAATCAAAGTAGATAATTCTGGAAGATTATTGATAAAGCTCTGTGCGGTATTTGATGTAAATGTACGTTTAAGGTGGAAGCGCGGTGCTGTGCGTACATTATTACTATAACACGCTTTAATCGAGACAAGGTAGTGATCTGAGATAACTTCAGACTGTGGAATTGTGGGTATATTTCCTATACTTAATCCGAAGGATAATATTAAATCCAAAGTGTGACCTGCTTTATGAGTGGGTCCTACTACACACTGATTTACTCCTACTGAGTCCAGTATGGACAAGAATGCTGTTCTCAGAGGGTCTTCTGGATTCTCAAAATGAATATTAAAGTCTCCAGCAATTAACGCTTTGTCTACAGAAACAACAAGGTTTGAAAGGAAATCTGCAAATTCGCAGAGAAACTCCGAGTACGGCCCAGGGGGTCTGTAAATGATGATTAGCGGGATTGACTGAGCTGACTTTATGTTACTATAGAGAACTTCAAATGCATTAGATTTAAAACTGTGTTTTTGTACGAGAGACAGATTATGGTTATAAATAACTGCGACTCCTCCTCCTCTACCAGTTAGCCGAGGCTGGTGTATGTAGCTGTATCCAGGAGGACTCGCTTCATTTAGAGCCACATACTCGTCCTGTTTAATCCAGGTTTCTGTTAAACATAATATATCAAACTCCTGATCTGTGATAGTTTCATTAACAATAACTGCTTTAGATGCGAGAGATCTAATATTTAACAGTCCTAGCTTCAGATCAGAGGTGCTGGCTGCGCATTCAGTGTGATCTGAGTTTGTGGTGTCTATGTTAATTAAATGACTAAAACAGACTTTCTGAGTCTTTCTAAATGTATGTTTATGTTTATCTCGGGGAACAGACACAGTCTCAATCTGATGAACCCTGAGTGACGACTCTATGCAGCTAGCAGACGGTTGGTTTAGCCTGTCTGTCTGCTCCCTGGCCTTGGCTCTGGATTGTCACCGATTAACTAGGCCTCTTCTGAGACTATGTGCTATACTACAAGAAATGAGAGCAGCACCTTCCCGAGTGGGATGGACACCGTCCCGCCCTAACAGGCCAGTTTTGCCCTCAAAGGTCTTCCAGTTATCTATGAAGCCCACGTTGTTTTCGGAGCACCACCTGGACATCCAGCGGTTCAGCGACCATAACCTGCTGTAAGCTATGTCGCCACGTCTCATTGGGATGGGACCAGAGCAAACTACTTCTTCGGACATCGCCTTCGCTATTTTAAACACCTCTGTAAAGTTACTCTTACTAACCTCTGACTGACGAAGGCGTATATCGTTAGCTCCAGCATGTACCACTATCTTAGAGAACCTATGCTGACCTAGAGCCCTAAGATTACCTGCTATGTCCGGTGCTCTGGCTCCCGGGATACACCTGACCACTGCCGCTGGCGCCCCTAAAGGCCTAGCTAATTTCACGTGCCTCAGTATAGAGTCTCCTATAACCAGAGCTCTTTCAGGTTTCTTAGTGGGGGCTATCTCTGGTTGTGGCACCAAGACCTTCTGCTATGGGAATAATACTGCTCTTGTGTTCTCTAACCCTCTCTAAAATCTGGATGCGTTCCTCACATCCTGATATCTTGGACAGAGGAAGAATGTCTAAACATCTTGCACTCCACACACTGAACAATCTGAATATTATCCATTATAGCGTATCTGAGTCGGAGTTCAGTAGTTTGGAGCTGGATTCAGTTTGTTGAGAACTCGCGCGTTCTCCAAAAAACGGAAAAAGGTGACGCCCAATAGTATGAAGCCGTAAAAACTAATTGCTATTAATATTATTATTGTACAAACAGAAAAGCTACATAATTTAAACGCTGATACAAACGCGAAACTTTCGCGGTAATGATACAAAAACAGCAAGCTACTTCCTGAAGTGGAAGGAAGTGTATCACTCAAGGATTTAGTGGCATTACAGGTATCAGGCAATAATGGAACGCCGCCTCATGACAGTAGCACTTTCACCAAGAAAACACATCCGATTATATTATATCATCTTAAACAAAACTTTGTCCATAATAAATGAACTCGTATCGAATCGCCCTGAACTGTACATGTGTGTTTCAATCTTTGATTACTGCTTGGTAACGTGATGGTTAGCTTCTGACTAACGTGTTGACAGGTTCATAACTTACCTCGCAGTTTTGGTTACAACTAACACAAATGAGCTTTAGTGGTACAACAGAATGTAACCTGAGTGCAATTTACAGATATACACAACCATAAACGTATTCATAGTGACGTTTGTAGTGTGTGTGGTATTTGTGTGTAGTGCATTTGTGGAGTGTGTAAGGTGTGTTTGTGTGAGTGTGTGTTTTTCTGTAGTGTGTGTATAGTGTGTTATGTGTTTGGGGAAATGTGTGTGTGTGTGTGTGTGTGTGTGCGTGTGAAGCCATGGAACATTGTTAATGTCTCAAGAATGTGAGCACTTTTTATTTCATTCAGAATACAGCAGCATGATTGTGTACAAGTGGGATTTAAGTGTGTGTATGTGTGAGTATAAGAGACAAGTACATTTCACAGACACAAGAGCAGTGTGTTTCCCAGAGAGACTGCCGTTATTTGGTTTGAAAAGCAGGTGACTCAGTATGCTGTTGTGCCCACAGATACGTCATAGGCAGTGGACTCGTGTCTACAGTGAACATTTAAATTGTTCGTTTAAGCATTTTTTGTGCCACGTGTGTTTTCAGAGTCTGCAATACAGGGCAGAAGCTTCTCCCGGCAATCCTTATAGAAGGTACTTCATTGATCACCTGATCCACAGATGAGCGTGTTTACCGGACGAGAGACGAGCGTAGTTTCACAGACGGGAAATGAGTGTGCTTCACTGACGAGTGATCACCTGATCCACTAAATGCATAAATAAAAAAAATTCTCCTCTATTTTTGTATCCTGAGGAATCAAACACTGAAAGAATTTTCCCCTGGAAAGTAGCAGGTAGATTACAAAAACAGAATTTTCCTATCACTGTTGATGGGATGCTCAGCTTTTAGTGGCAGCCCTGAGGTTGATGAGCTCTAAACTTTCCATCAAGAAATCTATGCTAGAAATTTCCTCATCTAATGTAGATTTGGAGGTGGTGGAAACTGGTGTTTGTCTTTTCATGTTTAACAAATTCATTTGTTTTTTGTGTGTAAGTTTTTAAAGTTTATACACACACACACACACACACACACACACACACACACACACACACACACACACATATTCAGTTCAATACAAATTTTATTTGTATAGTGCTTTTAACAATTGACATTGATCAGCAGCTTTAAACAATCAAAATAATTTTTTAAGTTTGTATGAGATGTGAACGTGTATGAATCAAAATGATAAGATCGTCCCTGATGAGCAAGGCGAGGACGATGGCGACAATGGCAAGGAAAAACTCCCTGAGATGGTAACAGGAAGAAACCTTGAGAGGAACCAGACTCAACAGGGAGCCCATCCTCATCTGGGTGATAACGGAGAGCAGGGATTGATCTGCACTCATATGCATGTATATATCTGATACATATGCATTAATTATGCATACAAAATAATTATCGATAAGTCTCATCATCTTTCAGGGATAAAGAAGTTACAAAGAAGCTAATAAGGATAGAAGAAGCTAATAAAGATTTACTCTTTCCAGAAAACACATCACACACCCATCATGCCGCAGATAGTAGGAGGCGGGGATAATCACTATAGCTACCTGAGTCACCTGCGCCAGCTGCAACCAGACTATTAAGCTACGTTTACACTGTCAGTTAAATGTGACCCAATTCCGATTTTTTGCTCATATGTGACACATATCGGATATTTTCTATGTCCGTGTAAACAGGGAAACAAAAGCATGCATTCCGATATTTCGAGATCAGTTTCAGGCCTCCTTCATATGTGGAAATAAATCAGATATAAGCTAATGTGATTGTCGTGTAAACAGACAGATCGGATTTTCGGAAGCATTGCGTTCTATATGTCATTAAAACTGCGACTTCTTCACGGTTTAATGACTTAATCAGGCACACCGAGATGCTGCTCATCCCAGACAGATGCGCCTGTGTACGGTAGCTCACTAATACTGTTGCAAGCCACCAGACACGTCTCGCCTTCGTGTAAACACTTGAATCGGATATGAGTCATAGTTGAAAGAACGTGTAAACAGACGGTCAGAAAAATCAGATATAGGCAACAAATCAAAATTGGGCATCAAGACCTGCAGTGTAAATGGGGCTTTACACTTTCACCCGATTCAGCTATCCTTCAGTTTTTTTCTTCTCTATCTCTCTCTTCTACATTGATGGTTGTTATAATCCATTTAACATTTTGTTTTACACAAGGGTCAAGTCACATGTAATTCAGTATTTGTGGGTTATTTTCATTGATATATATACCTTTACATCAGGAACTGAAATAAATCTATAACTTTTTTTTCAAGATTATAAAGCATTTTCCTGTTTCTCCGAGTATATGTTAATTTATTAATTTAACTATTTCTCCTGTTCACTCCTTCTTTAGAATCAAATGCAACCAGCCAAGCACATGTAATAGGTGAGTTTTGTGTCTGTTTGTGTGTGTGTTTGCCAAAAATATTCACTCCCCCATTCAAATAATTGAATTCAGGTGTTCCATTTCAATTCAATTTCAATTTTATTTGAACAGCGCTTTTAACAATTGTCATTGTCGCAAAGCAGCTTTATACAATCAAAAGAATTATTTAAGTTTGTATGAAATGTGAATGTGTATGAATCAAAATGGTCAGATAGTCCATGATGAGCAAGCCGAGGGTCGACAGTGGCAAGGAAAAACTCTGTGAGATGGCAGTAGGAAGAAACATTGAGTCTCAACAGGAACCCATCCTCATTTGGGTGAAACAAGGCACAATCTCGTTTACAAGGCACAATCTCGTCCACCGTTTGGTAAATCCGACCATGCCGCCATCTTCCTCATGCCAAAATATAAACAAAGGCTTAAACAGGAACTTCCGGTTCAGAGGGAGGTCGCGCGCTGGACGGACCAATCGGTGGCCGCGCTTCAGGACGCACTCGATGACGCAGACTGGGACATGTTCCGAAACAGCTCTGATGACGTCAGCATGTTTACGGAAGCGGTTGTGGGATTCGTCGGGAAACTAGCGGATGATACCGTACAGAAAACGACCATCAGAACGTTTCCCAATCAGAAGCCGTGGGTGGATGAAACCATCCGCGATGCTCTGAGATCTCGCGCTGCTGCCTACAACGCGGGACTTGCATCGGGGAACATGAACCAGTACAAGGCTGCGTCCTATAACGTCCGGAAGGCGGTTAAAGAGGCGAAGCAGCGCTACAGAAGGAAACTAGAGTCACAACTCCAACAGAGTGACTCTAGGAGCCTGTGGCAGGGACTAAGGACAATCACGGATTATAAAGCACCAACATCCGGTATGACAAACGCGGACATGACTCTGGCAGACGAGCTGAACACCTTTTATGCTCGCTTCAAGGCTGCAGCTAAAGACGCTAGCGTTGCTAATGCTAGCGGCGGTAACGGCTGCAGAGAGGAAGTCACTGGGAGCACCGGAAACGTGTTCATCATCTCCAAGCATGAGGTGAGGAGAGCCTTCAAGAGAGTGAACATCAGGAAAGCAGCAGGACCAGACGGCATCTCAGGTAGAGTCCTCAGAGCCTGCACAGACCAGCTTGCTCCTGTGTTCACAGAGATATTCAACCTCTCATTATCTCAGTCGGTGATCCCCACATGCTTCAAAGAGTCCATCATTGTTCCTGTTCCGAAGAAACCACATCCTGCTTCCCTCAATGACTATCGACCTGTAGCCCTCACATCAGTGGTGATGAAGTGCTTTGAACGGCTGGTCAGAGACTTCATCATCTCTTCACTACCCAACACTCTGGACCCACAGAGTGTACAGTTTGCATACCGCCCGAACCGCTCCACAGATGATGCCATCTCTCATCTCCTCCACACAACACTCACTCACCTGGACACTAGAAGGGGGAATTATGTTAAAATGCTTTTCATAGACTACAGCTCAGTATTTAATACCATAATTCCCTCCACACTCACCACCAAGCTGGAGCACCTGGGACTCAGCTCATCTCTGTGTCAGTGGATCTCTAATTTCCTAACTGGGAGACCACAGGCAGTAAGGATAGGTGGACATGTCTCAGCCTCTCTCACTCTCAGCACTGGAGCCCCACAGGGCTGTGTTCTGAGCCCCCTGCTGTACTCTCTGTACACACATGACTGTGCGGCCACTACCAGCTCCACCACCATCATTAAGTTTGCTGACGACACCGTCGTGATGGGCCTGATCTCTGACAACGACGAGACGGCCTACCTGAAGGAGATTGGAAATCTGGAGAACTGGTGCCAGAGGAACAACCTTCTTCTAAATGTCAGTAAGACAAAGGAGCTGATAATGGACTTCAGCACTAAGCAGGAGAGGAACTACCAGACCCCCGTCATCAACGAGAGCCCAGTGGAGAGAGTGGACTGCTTCAAGTACCTCGGTGTTCACATCACGCAGGACCTATCATAGTCCTGTCACATCAACACCGTGGTGAAAAAGGCCCGACAGCGTCTCTACCACCTCAGACGCCTGAGAGACTTTAGACTGCCCTCTAAGGTGCTCAGGAACTTTTACTCCTGCACCATAGAGAGCATCCTGACGGGAAACATCGCATCCTGGTTCGGGATCAGCACCATGCAGGACAGACGAGCCCTACAGAGGGTGGTGCGATCAGCTGAGCGCATCATCCGAACTGAGCTCTCTGACCTGCACTCTGTCTACAGCAAGCGGTGCTGAACCAAGGCCAGGAAGATCATGAAGGACCTCAGTCACCCCAGCAATGGACTGTTCTTTCTGTTGCGGTCTGGGAAGCGCTTCCGCTCCCTCAAGGCCAATACAGAGAGACTGAGAAGGAGCTTCTTCCCGCAGGCGATACGGTCTCTCAATCAAACCAATACACTGGACTAAACACCTTTGCATTTTCTTGCACACACAGAACGGACAATTATGTCAATGCACATTGCACATATATGCACATTTGCACACTTCAAGGACTTCTTTTCACACCCCCCTTATCTCATTAAAATACTACCTCAAGTTTTTCACAGACTATATTTGTAATATATTACATTACATTATACTTCAGATTTTATATATTTTTGTAACTTTGATGGAATCTTGTTTTATAGGTTCCATTTGTAAAAATATTTAAGGTCACGGAGCGGTCGTATAAGCATTTCACTGCATATCGTATTGTGTATGACAATGTGTATGTGACAAATAAAATTTTAATTTGAAATAAAAATTTGAATTTGAAACAGAAAGCAGGAATTTATTTTTGTGTTAGTAGCTGTGTGTCTGGGTGTTGATCTGCATTCATACTGTGTGTTAGGAGGCTGGAAGTTCAGTCTAACAGTTGATGTTAACTGATGTTAATATGGAGTCCAGGTAGTTACTGGAGGGTCAGGTAGACTTGTAGGAAATTTCAGTCCTGAGTTATCAAGCAACTGCAGCCAAGTCCTCAGAGAAACAGCTGTCAACATCAGAACCGTCTTCATAGTAGAGTGAAACCATCCCCAGACACCGGATGCATCCCAAAAAGATACACAGGACATCCATGTAATGAGATCTTCAACCAGAAGCGGGGCACCAGGATGAGTCAAGCAGATCCAAAGGGCATAAGGAGTCTGGATCAGTGGCAGCTCAGGAACGACATGTGTAACTTGACAGAGAGGGAAAGAGAGGGGGGGGGGAGCAGAAGAGTAGGAGAGATAAGTTAAGTCAAGTAGGCTTTTATTGTCATTTCAACCATATCCAGTCGAGTACACAGTGAAACGAAACAATGGTCCTCCAGGACCAGGTGCTACATACATGCAAAGACATAAATTAAGAACACAACATAAATTTAACAACGCAGATTTTTACATTTTTAAGTTAACCTAAAAAACTATCAATTTCTATACAAAAAAGAGACAACAAAGACAGCAGACAACAAAGTGCACGTGCAAATGTGCACACAAAGAACTACATGACAACACAACAACACAACACGTTACAATTAAGAAATACCTTTTTAGTGATAAGGTACGGGTTGAGGTAGTGGAGAGAGCAGCAAGTAAACAATTTACATTGTGTTCAAAAAATATTGTGTGCAAATCGCAAAGTGAAATAAAATACTGTGCAAATATTGCAAAGAGCAGTTCAGATAGGTGGGTATGAACAAATTAAGGTGGTTGTAAATCAGTGAGGTTCTCCTCCAGGTGGACACCCAGGAATTTCGTGCTCTTGACGATCTCCACAGAAGAGCCGTCGATGCTGAGCGGAGAGTGATCGCTCCGTGTCCTCCTGAAGTAAACAATCATCTCTTTTGTCTTATCGACGTTCAGAGACAGGTTGTTGTCTTTACACCAGTCCGTTAGCCTCTGCACTTCCTCTCTGTACGCCGACTCGTCGTTCTTGCTGATGAGACCCACCACGGTCGTGTCATCAGCGAACTTGATGATATGATTGGAGCTGTGTGTCACTACACAATCATGAGTCAGCAGTGTGAACAGCAGGGGACTGAGCACGCAGCCCTGGGGGGCCCCAGTGCTCAGTGTGGTGGTGCTGGAGGTGTAGTTCCCTATCCGCACTGCCTGAGGTCTTTCGGTCAGAAAGTCCAGAATCCAGTTGCAGAGGGAGGTGTTCAGGCCCAACAGGCTCAGCTTCCCGATCAGGTGTTGGGGGATGATTGTATTGAATGCTGAACTGAAATCTATGTACAGCATTCTGATGTAAGTGTCCTTCTTGTCCAGGTGTGTCAGTGCCAGGTGGAGTGTGGTGGAGATGGCATCGTCCGTCGAACGGTTTGGACGATACCCAAACTGCAGGGGGTCCAGTGAGGGAGGCAGCAGGGTCTTGATATGTCTCATGACGAGCCGCTCGAAGCACTTCATGATGATGGGTGTGAGTGCAACAGGGCGGTAGTCATTGAGACAGGACACGGAAGACTTCTTCGGCACGGGGACGATGGTGGTAGACTTGAAGCATGTGGGAATGACGGCGCTGCTCAGAGAGATGTTGAAGATGTTGGTGAGAACATCTGCCAGCTGTTCTGCACATTCTCTGAGCACTCTGCCTGGGATGTTGTCTGGTCCAGCAGCTTTACGAGGGTTGACTCTTCACAGAGTTTTCCTCACGTCAGCCATGGTGAGACACAGCACCTGGTCGTTCGGAGGAGGGATAGTCTTCCTCGCCATCACGTCGTTCTGTATGTCTAACCGTGCATACACGTTCACTTCTCATACAAACTTAAATAATTCTTTTAATTGTTTAAAGCTGCTTTGCAACAATGTCAATTGTTAAAAGCGCTATACAAATAAAATTTAATTTAATTTAATTGAATTATCGGTTTAATAACTGCTAATTTAAAAGATTTTGGAACATACCCAAGGCTGAGTGAAGAATTAATGATTTTCAACAGGGGTTCTATTATTGCTGGTACTATCTGTTTGAGAAAATGTGTCGGTATAGGATCTAATATACAGGTTGATGAATTTGGAGAAGAGATGAGTGAAATTAGTTCATTCTCTTCAAGGGGAGTAAAGTGTTCTAGGTTCCGATCTGACATGGTTAGTTTAACATCTGCATCAGTTACATTTTCCAGTTTCAATGCCTCAATTTTATGCCTAATGCTTATAATTTTATTATTAAAAAAGTTAATGAAGTCTTCACTAGTGCATGATGTTGTTGTGGAGATTTCTGCAGTGGTCTTATTTTTTGGTTATTTTGACTACTTTATTAAATAAAAATGTAGGATTATTTTTGTTATTGTCTATAAGAGTGATAGATAGTGAGAGATACGTTGACGTAAGAGCTTTTCTATAGTTCAGGATGCTCTCCTTCCATGCTATTTGAAATACTAACAATTTAATTTGATGCTATTTACGTTCTATTTTCCGAGTGGTCTGTTATAAAGTTCGCATGTAATCATTATACCAGGGAGCGAGTTTCTTATCTTTAATCATTTTAATAATAATAATAAGCTACATTAATTTTCCTTTTAATTGGAGCTACGTTATCTAAAGTATAACGGAATGGTGACTGTAGATATTCATTCGCCTGTTCGAGTTCTGTGAAGTCAGATGGCGATCCAATCAAAGTTGATAATTCTGGAAGATTATTGATAAAGCTCTGTGCGGTATTTGATGTAAATGTACGTTTAAGGTGGAAACACGGTGCTGTGCGTACATTATTACTATGACACGCTTTAATCGAGACAAGGTAGTGATCTGAGATAACTTCAGACTGTGGAATTGTGGTTATATTTCCTATACTTAATCCGAAGGATAATATTAAATCTAAAGTGTGACCTGCTTTATGAGTGGGTCCTACTACACACTGATTTACTCCTACTGAGTCCAGTATGGACAAGAATGCTGTTCTCAGAGGGGCTTCTGGATTCTCAAAATGAATATTAAAGTCTCCAGCAATTAACGCTTTGTCTACAGAAACAACAAGGTTTGAGAGGAAATCTGCAAATTCACAGAGAAACTCCGAGTCCGGCCCAGGGGGTCTGTAAATGATGATTAGCGGGATTGACTGAGCTGACTTTATGTTACTATAGAGAACTTCAAATGCATTAGATTTAAAACTGTGTTTTTGTACGAGAGACAGATTATCGTTATAAATAACTGCGACTCCTCCTCCTCTACCAGTTAGCCGAGGCTGGTGTATGTAGCTGTATCCAGGAGGACTCGCTTCATTTAGAGCCACATACTCGTCCTGTTTAATCCAGGTTTCTGTTAAACATAATATATCAATGGGTTAGGGCTATGATGTTTGAGAAGGCTTGGGAAGGCGTGGAGAGCGGGAGGAATACCAAACGGCGTAGCAGCAACCAGCGATGAAGAGCAAGGAGAACGAGATCTGGCAGGCGGAGGAAGCTCGCTGTCCTCATCTACGCAGAACGGCGGCGGCAGCAGCTTGCTGTCCTCCTCCCTGCATGCTTGGTGACGGCGGGAGCTCGCTGTGCTCATCGGCGCTTGATGGAGCTTCATCGGCGATATAGAGCTCGCTGTCGTCGCCGCAGCTGCGCGATGGAAAAAGGAGCTCGTCGTCATTGTCGCCGCTCCAGAGCAGAGAACGACGACGACAAGTTCCTTTACTGGCCGTTCAGTGACGACGACGACAGTGAGCTCTGCTGCCCGCTGTATTGCGATGACAGTGAAGCTCTGCAGCAGCGACGATGAGCACAGTGAGCTCCCGCTGCTGCCAGCATGCAGCAAGGAGGACAGCGAGCTGCCGCCACTGCAAAGCGCCGCTGAAGACGGCGAGCTTCATCCGCCTCCGTCGACATGCAGCGAGGAGGACAGCGAGCTGCCGCCGCTGCAAAGCGCCGCTGAAGATGGCGAGCTTCTTCCGCCGCTGTCATGCACACTCATAACACGACCGGCACTAGGACCCGGAAGTAGGACGGTCGTGAACCAGGAAGCATAAAAGGAGACAAAATGGCCCTTCACATTGCTCAGTCATTGAGTTCGCCCATGCCTTGTCTGACGCTTCGCCGACTATTCTGTGAGTACTCACCTATTTGGGTTGCTTCTTTGATTGAGTGTGTGTTGCTAGAACGCGGATTTATTTGTGTAGATCCTAGCTCTTCCTAGCAATCCCGGTGATTTGCCACTCTGCATAGATTTAATTGCTGATGCTATTTCCTCGACCGTGAGATTTTCTTCCAATTCAGCAGCTGTCACTGGATCTATAGAAGGGATATGTACATTATCGAAAAAATGTCTAAGGTAAGAGGATCGACACATGAATCGGAAGTGTATAGTGACCTGTAATAATTTTGGAAACATTAATTAATTTTAAGGCTATCAGTATTTTTTAAGCCTTGCTCATCACTAATTACAGGAATGGACTGATTGGCAGTCCGTTGTCTTAGCTGATGAGTAAGTATTCACCCAGTCTTGACCCCATGATCATAGGACATATGTCTTGATTTAGAAATAAGATATTCAGCCTGCCTTGTTGACAGGAGATCAAACTCAGTCTGCAATAGTATCCGCTTTTTCATTGTGTCTGCAGAGGGTATAGAACTATATAGTCTGTCTAATTCCAGTATCTCATCAGCCAGCTCTCTAAGGCAACTGTGTTGTTTTTATTTCTCCTTGCGCAATATGAAATTATCTGGCCTCGTAAATATGCCTTAAGTGACTCCCATATAGTTGAAGAGGCCATCCCTGGTGTTTGATTGATCTCAAGGAATAATGTAATCTCAGAGGAAATGAATTCGTTAAACGCTTCCTCTGATAGAAGCAGAGAGTTGAACCTCCAGGGACGGTGACTGGATTGTGTATTGGGGATACGCATTTTCATAGTTAGGGTCTAAAACGGGGGAGAGTGCACAATTCGTGTCGCCACCAAGAATAAGGTGGTGTGATGTCAGATTTGGTAACCGAGAGAAAAGATTCGAGAAAAATGCAGGGTTATCCCAGTTTGGTGCATAAATATTAGCTAGGATGACTGGGAGGGAATAAAGCTGCCCACCACAATAACATATCGCCCTGAGGAATCAGCCTCTACACTAGTCATAGTGAATGGTGTATTTCTCTTAATAAGTATGGCCACACCTCTAGCTTTGGAATGAGTGATATATCTGTTCCGCCCCACTCTCTCTAAGCCGGAAATGATCAGTTGTACGTAAATGATGGTTAAGTGGCTTAACATTCCAGCTCACGAAATTGACTGAACAGCCATCCAGCCCATTGGAAGTTTTATAACCGTCATCTTAAAGGGAAGTGTTTATATATACATCAAATCCATAAGAGCAACATGACAACAAGTCAAAATGAAAGATGGACATCTGACAGAATTGGTTTGGTAGAAAAGAAAAAAAACGATAAACCCCCCTCCTCCCGCCTCATCACCTACAAGAACATGGTGAACATGAAACTCTTTGAAACTAATCCACACATGAAGTGTTTGTGTTGGGACAGAGCCGACAGAGCCGACAGCTCACGCTCCCGCCAAACCCACCATACTGAAGTAACTCAAATAGCGCATTATGATATATCGTAAAACCTGCGGAATAACATAGTAATAACAATAATAACAATAGGAAAAGAAGGAAATAAAATTAAGCCTAATGGCTCTGGCAAAGGCAATAATATTAGACACTTCTCTTAAAATGTAACTGAGCAACTCGAGCTCACAATTGAGGAAGAGTGATATTATATAATTATTAAAAGATATAGTAAAAAATAAAATAAGTGAATAATAATAATAGTAAAACTAAAAAGAAGGAAACCTTAACTATGCATTTATAATAGAATCAGTGATTTTTTTCATCAGCAGCGAGACTATTAAGTAAATATTGTCATGTCAAAATTATCCGTGGAAAGTCTCAGGCGTAGGGATAGTCTTCCTCGGCGTCACGTCGTTCTGCACGTTGAACCGTGCGTAGAAGTTATTCAGCGCATCTGAAAGGGAGCCGTCACTGTCACAGGTAGGTGATGAAGTCCTGTAGTTGGTGATGGCTTGTATACCGTAAAGAGGAGCTTCTACAACAATACAATGATCCTAAACACACCTCGAAATCCACTATGGAAAACCTCAAGAGACGCAAGCTAAAGGTTTTGGAACGGCCATCACAGTTCCCTGATTTTAACATCATTGAACATTTGTGGGTAGATCTTAAAAGAGCTGTGCATGCAAGATGACCAAAGAATATTACAGAACTAGAAGCCTTTTGCGAGGAAGAATGGGAGAAAATCCCAAGTACAAGAAATGAAAAACTTTTAGCGGCTGTAAAAAGCGTTTGCAAGCTGTGATATCTGCCAGAGGAGGCGTTACTGAGTACTGATTATGTGGGGTGCCCAAACTTTTGCGCAGTGCCTCAATAATGTTTTTATTTTTTTATCTTTGTTCAATTTATGACTTAAACAGTACTATGCACCAATGTTTGCTGAAAATATTGTGCATTTTTTCCATTTCCAAGAGAGACTGTGTGTGTGTGTGTGTGTGTGTGTGTTTTGTCAGTCGCCCTGATGTTGCCACAACAACCCCATGGTTAGCCCCAATAGTCTGGGAGGGAACATTTGATTCGTCTGTGATTGATGCCATCTACATGCGACAGAATATCACCGTGGCGGCCACAGTCTTCGCACTGGGAAAGCAAGTCATCACATTTATTTATTTATTTATTTATTCAATTATTTATTCATTTTAATCACACACAGGGCTTTGTGGATAATAGTTGAAATTACTTTAATCCTAACGCTGTACTTCAGCTTAACTTGCAGCTTTGTATTTTATGACACATTCTAACTGCTGGATATATATATATATTTTTTTTATATATACTCTTGACATGTTTTTTTCACTGCACCCTTTGGCTGACATGTCTGAATAGATTCTTTCATAAGGAAGGAACACTCTGTCACGTGTAAACTGACTAGAAACTACTCCACGTCCTCAGTTCGCATGCCTAGATGCTTTCAATTTTGCTTTTGAGCTTCTAGATTTCCTGCACCACTGCACACTTCAAAAAATGTTTTCTTGCTTTGTCAGTGCATTTACTGACGCTGTGCATTAATAACGACACCCTAAAGTAATCAGCCATTTGGTTTGTTTTTATTGGTTCTCTTGCATGGTATAAGCCTTTCTATTCATTGGATCTTCAAGTGTTTGCATGAAAGTATATCAATTTGAACTGGACTGCGTTCTTCTTACCTGGAACAAAAAGGGGCGGGGCATCAGGTGTACAGTGTTACCTCCCCACTGTCATTTGAAATTCTGACCTGAATGTTTAGACTAAAGGACCGAGAGATCAGTAGATAGAAAGAAATGGTTTAAATGATAGTAAACAAGATCAGATTCCATGTGCTGTTCACATTTCATTAAAAAAAAATCAGACCTGAGTCACGTATGAAAAAAAAAAAGAAATCAGATTTTTTCAGTTGGACCATGATGCTTGTACAGTGATGTAACATTCAAGCTATCGAGTTTAGATCCAGGGTTGTGTGTGTGTGTGTGTGTGTGTGTGTGTGTGTGTGTGTGTGTGTGTGTGTGTGTGTGTGTGTGTGTGTGGACACTATCCAGGAGAAGAGGCTGAGACACACTGCACATGTGCACTGATTCAGGGATGACATAAAACCTAACTCTGTCTCACGCACCTGTTTATGTTTGTAAGTCATTGCAAAGATTATTTCTTTAAACACAGGCAGGAAATCAGTGGTCTTAGAGTCACCATGGCAACATGGCTCTCGAACCAGACACTGAGTCTTGGACTGCTCACAGTGTGACACTTGGACCACTGGACCCTGAATCTCAGATTGCCTCATTTATCACATGACCGTGATATTCAGACATTCATATTTAGACCAGGACCATTATACGGTGCAGTTTAAATAATCAAATCTCAGCCTGGTGTTATTTAAGTTTGTATCTCTCACACCATGTCATCCAGAAACAAGAACTGAGCTTTTTTTCCATTAATATTGAGTCATTATTATTTGTTTCAGCAATATTGCAAATTTCGGTCTGTTTGCTTCATCAGTCAAGCTCTCACTTTCTTTAAAAACATTATGATTAATCAATTGCTTTTATAAACCTCTGTCCTACAGATACACGCGTTTCTTGAAGAATTTCCTTGAGACAGCAGAGCGGCACTTCATGGTGGGTTACCAGGTGCATTATTACCTGTTTACAGATCGCCCTGATGAGGTTCCAGTTGTTCAGCTGGGGGCAGGACGTGAGTTGGTGAAGATTCAAACACCAAGTTCGAACCGCTGGCAGGAAATCACGCTACGCAGGATGGAGATGATCGAAAAGCTCATAGAGGAACGGCTTGTCAACAAAGCTGACTACATCTTCAGCCTAGATGTTGACGCCAAATTCTATGGCCACTGGGGGGCCGAGACTTTGGCTGATGTAATTGCTGTGCTGCACCCTGGGTATTTCGGGATCCCACGGAATCAATTCCCATATGAGAGGCGTCCCAAATCTTTGGCCTTCATCCCCTCGGGGGAGGGAGACTACTACTATGGAGGGGCCGTGCTCGGAGGACGCCTCGAGCAGGTACTGAAGTTGACCAAGACGTGCCGCAAACAGCTGGACCTCGATCGAGCCAATCAGATTGAAGCCGTATGGCAGGAGGAGTCTCACCTGAACAAGTACTTTCTGGACAACAAACCCGTCAAAGTGCTCTCACCTGAGTACCTGTGGCAAAACCTCAAAGCTAAAACCAGTAACATGAAAGTGATTCGCTTCTCACAGGTGTTCAAAAACAACGCTGAGGTCCGACCCAATTCATAACGTGACCGAATCCAATACCAACATCACCACTTCTTCAGCCAGATTTAATCAGATCTTTACACAACAAACTCAACTTTTTCAAGTAGAGCATACATGTATCTAATGGTTAGTTACATTCAGCCTATACGTCCTGAAATAAGAAGATTGACTTAAAGAACAGAGAACATTGACATTCGGTCTAATAGATTAAACCAAAAGAACATGTTAATGAAATGTTTTGTAAATGTGTGCTGTAATGAAGGGCATCATGTAACATTCCCTAACATGAACCCTATCTCATGCTTTTTATTTAAAATCACTTGATTATTACACATTACTCTTAATTTCTTTACATAAAAGTTATATTATCAAGCTATGAAGTTATGAAGTAATCTAGAGTAAATAATTATAATCAAGTAAGTGTATAATTTATTCTTATTATTATTAGGTTTGTGTGATTTTATAAAAAGCTTTTGCTCAGGGCTTATGTCTTTTGTTTTCTGATTTGCATGTTTTGTAATTTTGGCAGTGGTGGCTCAGAGGGCTAAGGCACTGAGTTACTGATCGGAAGATGGGCGGTTCGATTCCCAGCTCAGCCAGGTTGCCATTGTTGGGCCCTTGAGCAAGGCTCTTAACCCTAACTGCTCCAGGGGCGCTGTACCATGGCTGACCCTGCGCTCTGACCCCAGTTACACTGGGATATGCGAAGAAGGAATTTCACTGTGCTGTAATGTATATGTGACAAAATAAAGGCTTTACTTTAAAATAAAGGCTTTACTTTAATATTATTTGGCTATGATTCATCCTTTATGCGTTGACGCCTGAGGTGAAAGCAGTGTACTTTGTACCTTGTCTTAATCTTGTAGCTCGGAAGGATCTGGAACTGAAAAACAAGCTAAACTTTTTCTGCAACATCTTTGTGTGAGAGTGAAGTGAACACTAAATCGAGTGCTGTGGTTGTGGTGAAGCTCTTCAGTCCAAGGTAACACCAGCATCTCTACATACTTCTGACATCCAGATGTGGTCAATCTGGTTCTCTGTTCTGTAAGCTGGCATCAAATCATATCTATGTGCCCATTCCTCTCGTAAATAGTATTTGAAGTGAAGAACTTACCTCTTTTCACTTCTTTGTCCCAACCAATCATTCTTTGTGATCTATTCATTGCCAAGCCAAGGGCGACAGTGACAGTGACAAAGCAAAACTCCCTGAAATGGCAATAGGAAGAAACCTTGCGAGGAACCAGACTCAACAGGCAACCCATCCTCATCTGGGTGATAACGGAGAGCAAGGATTGATCTGAACTCATACTGTGTGTTAGGAGGCTGGAAGTTCAGTATAACAGGAGATGTGTTTAAGTTCATATGGAGTTCAGTTTGTTGTTGGATAAAAGTCCAGTCCTGAACTATCAAACGAATGGATCAAAAGTTCTCACAGAACAGCTGTCAGTGTCAGTCGAGGCCAGGACCATTTCCATGGTAAAGTGGAACCACGCCAGTTACCACACGCATCTCAAACAGACCATACGGAGCATTCCTATGACATTCCTACATCCATGAGTCCCCCTTCTTAGGTAAAGGATCTGCTCCTTTATCTAAGGCTAATCTATTTCCAAAAATGCTTGGCTAAATAAATAGGTTTTTAGCCTAGACTTAAACACTGAGATTGTGTCTGAGTCCCGAACATTAATTGGATGACTATTCCATAACTTTGGGGCTTTGTAAGAAAAAGCTCTGCCCCCTGCTGTAGTTTTAATAATGCGCGGTACTGACAAGCAGCCTGCATCCTTTGATTGATGTAAGGCACTAGCAGTTCACACAGATACTGTGGTGCGAGACCATTTAATGCTTCATGCGTCAAAAAGTAGTATTTAAAATCTACATTTCACAGGGAGCCAATGCAGTGTAGATAAGATAGGGGTGATGTGCTCCTATCTTTTGGTTCTAGTGAGGACTCTCGCTGCTGCATTGTGGACTAACTGAAGCTGGACTAACTGGTCCAAGATGGCGCTGGTAAGGTCGGCTGCCGTCATGACTGCTCCAACCTACTTTAACTTGTTTTTGCTTTTTAAGTTAATTTTCGATAACTTAATGGTGATGAATTACCCGGTTTAGAGTGCATTAGGTAGAATAGAGATACTCTTATTTCTATTGGTTTACAATGTACTCACAATTTAACGTTTTTGACTCCGGATCCGTGCTGGCCGAGTGAGATCCTGAGGGAGAACAACGAACACGACGCGAAACGAGCCGGTGTCAGGAACAGGCTGAGAGCCCGTGTACACCGCACACCTCTGCCTAGCATCCTGCTCGCCAACGTCCAGTCACTTGAAAACAAGCTCGATGACCTCAGGGCCAGGATAAAGTTCCAGAGAGACATTCAGGAATGCAAACTCCTCTGCTTCACCGAGTCATGGCTGAACCCAGCGTTGCCGGACCACGCCATTCAGCCGGCCGAGTTCTTCTCGGTTCACCGCATGGACAGGACTATGAAGTGTCGTCCTTTTTATCTTCCTCCGGAGTTTACATTGGTCATAATCAGCGCCACTTATATTCCACCACAAGTGGACATGGACACTGCCTTATGCGAGCTGCATGAGGCACTTGCACAGCACCAAACACAACACCGGGACGCTGCACTTATTGTGGCGGGAGACTTTAACAACGCCAACCTCACCGCGCAGAACTTTTATCAGTACATCACCTGCCCGACCAGGGGCGAAAGGACACTGGACCACTGCTACACAACAGTCAAGGACGGCTACAAGGCACAATCTCGCCCACCGTCTGGTAAATCTGACCATGCCGCCATCTTCCTCATGCCAAAATATAAACAAAGGCTTAAACAGGAACTTCTGGTTCAGAAAGAGGTCAAGCGCTGGACGGACCAAGGCGGTGAAAGAGGCAAAGCAGTGCTACAGAAGGAAACTGCTAATGCTAGCAGCGCTAATGGCTACAGATGCATTTATCATCTCCGAGCATGATGTGAGGAGAGCCTTCAAAAGAATGAACACCAGGAAAGCAGCAGGACCAGACGGCATCTCAGGTAGAGTCCTCAGAGCCTGCGCAGACCAGCTTGCACCTGTGTTCAACCTGTCTTCACAGAGATATTCAACATCTCTTTTTCTCAGTCGGTGATCCCTACATGCTTCAAAGAGTCCATCATTGTTCCTGTTCCGAAGAAACCCCATCCTGCTTCCCTCAGTGACTATCGACCTGTAGCCCTCACATCAGTGGTGATGAAGTGCTTTGAATGGCTGGTCAGAGACTTCATCATTTCTTCACTACCGACACACTGGATCCAATACAGTTCGCGTACCGTTCTACAGATGACGCTATCGCTCATCTTCTTCATACATCTCTGCCACACCTGAACAATAGAAGGGGGAATTATGTTAAAATGCTTTTCATCTACTACAGCTCAGCATTTAATACCATAATTCCCTCCACACTCACCACCAAGCTGGAGCACCTGGGACTCAGCTCATCTCTGTGTCAGTGGATCTCCAACTTCCTAACTGGCAGACCACAGGCTGTAAGGATGGGTGGACATGTCTCAGCCTCCCTCACGCTCAGCACTGGAGCACCACAGGGTTGTGTTCTGAGCCCTCTACTGTACTCTCTGTACACACACGACTGCGTAGCCTCTACCAACTCCACCACCATCATTAAGTTTGCTGATGACACCGTCGTGGTGGGCCTGATCACTGACAATGATGAGACGGCCTACCTGGAGGAGATTGGAAATCTTGAGCACTGGTGCCAGAGGAACAATCTCCTTCTAAACGTCAGCAAGACGAAGGAGTTGGTAGTGGACTTTAGCACAAAGCAGGAGAGGAACTACCAGACCCCTGTCATCAACAACAGCCCAGTTTCAGATACCTCTGTGTCCACATCAAGCACAACCTGTCATGGTCCTGTCACATCAACACCGTGGTGAAGAAGGCCCGACAGCTTCTCTACCACCTCAGGTGCTAGAGAGACTTTAGACTGTCCTCCAAGGTGTTCAGAAACTTTTACTCCTGCACCATAGAGAGCATCCTGACGGGAAACATCACAACCTGGTTCGGGAACAGCACCATGCAGGACAGACGAGCTCTACAGAGGGTTGTGCGATCAGCTGAGCGCATCATCCACACCGAGCTCCCTGACTTGCCCTCGATCTACAGCAAGCGGTGCTGGACTAAGGCCAGGAAGATCGTGAAGGACCTCAGCCACCCCAGCAATGGACTGTTCTCAGGGGTCAGGAAAGCGATTCCGCTCCCTGAATGACAATACAGAGAGACTGAAGAGGAGCTTCTTCCTGCAGGCGATACAGTCTTTCAACCAGCACACCATAGAGTACTGACTGACCCACTTTACACACACACACACACACACACACACACACACACACACACACACACACACACACTCATGCTTCTTGCACTCTATCTGGACATTTGGGGCAATCATTGCACACCCTTCACACTACATTACTATTTATTCTACATGCACAAGTCACTTTAAGTATGTACACTTTACAGCATACTTGCACACTCCCTGGACATTTATATTTATATATCTATTTATATTCCATATTTTTCTATACTGTACACCTAGGTACACCTAGGCTTTCTTATATTTTCTCATATCGTATATATATTTTTTCTATAGTTACACTAGGTTTTCTTATTTTCTTATATTTTTCTTATATTTTTCTTTTTCCTATATTTTTCTTATATTTTCTTATTGTATATTTGTATATTTTTTACTGTACATGTGAGCATATTTTAATTAAATATAATTGTGCATGCAACAATATGAGAGAAACTATTAACATAGTAAAAGAACATGGAGGTAAGGTAAGGAGACAGAGGTGAGCTAAGGACAGTGTGATGTCACAGTAGCAAGAACATGCAGCATGAACTCAAATGAACTCTAGACAGGTAGCCATCTTGGATGTGAGATGCTTAGTGGACAGTGTGTACCAAACAGACCCTAGAGATGATGTAATCTTTGTACTCTGAGCATCCAAAAGTACCTGATGTCCCTAGACATGATGTAATGTCAGCTGATATTAGCCCTAGACATTATGTAATGCCAATAGCCCCAGACATTAGGTAATCTACTCAGACATGGGGTGATCTTAACTGTGATGTAACAGGGGCTGGATACATGTGCAGACATGTCAAATTTAAAGGGACACAGACAAATAACCAAAAGACACACACTCAGCTTAATAAATAATTAGTTTAATAAGAGTAGGCACAAAATAAAATGGCATGTGCACCTATATAGTGAATAAAATAAAAATACAAAGTATAAGGCCCAACATATAAAATTACAGTAAAATAGGGGGCCTTGGTTAGCATCAAATAACAAAAGGCATAAGAAATTAAATATCAAGCTTTCTCTGACCCAGAACCACATTGATGGGAAGATCAGTGTGAGGAATAAAAACAGAAATACCATGATTCAAAAGTGGTGTAGGCGCTTCAGGAAAGTCAGTTTGGGTACCAACAGACACTTTAAAATCAGTCTGAGTACTGACACTTCTTAGACCAACAGGCCTTAAGAGAGACTGGGCTGGAGTACTAGACTCTGGTCGCACAGGCCTGAAAGAAAGTAAAGGAGAGCTATGTGCCTCCGGACGTGGTCTCTTAGAAGGACCAGGCCCGGAGTCATCCTTCCTGATATAAGTAAGACATTATGAAGAAATTGTGTCAATGATCCATCAGACTCATTTTGGCAAAAACTCACTGAGGCTCAGTCCACAACAGGTTCAGTAGGAGTGTAATCCTCAAAGGAGTTGTGCTCTGGACTGTCCTGGCTGTCCGAGTCATCCAAAGGGATGTATTCAGGACTTGGGCAGTTGCGCTTAGCTATAACAATAAAATAAAATACGTAAATACAACAAATTAGGAAAATTAGACAAATAATTAAAATGAGTGCGAGAGAGATGCTTACCCATGGCCTGTCTGTTGAGAACTGTAGAGTAACCGGGAAGAACTAAGAATATATAGTAAAATAAGCGCCGCCCCTATATTTTTTAATAATAAACAAACTTAGTGTAAAGATAATGGAAGATTATTTGAAAGAAAAATAGACTATAATGAGGAAAAGATATGGAGTCAGATGACGAGGTATATGACTTAAGCAAACAAGATAAGAGAAAATGTAATTACAATGGGTGACAATACTTGGAAAAAAATGGATTATAATGGGTTAATAATTTGATAAAAAATCAGAAAAAAATGTACAGAGGAGGGGGCTAGGTGAGCGCTCCTCCCCTTGAAAGCTGTATAAAAGAAGTGCCCATGTCACAGTACAGGTCAGTCAGATTTTGGACATGCATGGGACTACCTCCTAGGCATTGCCGAGCTGGCTCACTTGGTTTCATTGCTGCAATAAATCCTGCCTTACTTCATCCAGATCTACAAGGAGCCCGGAGTCTTTTTTTTGGTTCTTTTTAAAGTTAAAAAGAAACTTTTTAAAGTTTTTGTGTAACATTTGTAATTAAGGCAACTGTAACTAGTGTAGGAGAAAAATCTCCCACATAAATATATTTTATTCTTAGTTAAATCTATTTCTACTTTCTTTATTATGTTCATTTCGTGTAAATAGTCTTTAATAGTCTTTTATTTTAAGGTCATGGGCAGACGCCTAAGCATTTCACTGCATATCGTACTGTGTATGACTGTGTATGTGACAAATAAAAATTTGAATTTGAAATTTGAATTTGTTTATGCACCTAGTTGAACAACCAGACAGTAAGGCATTACAACCTAGAGGTAATAAAAGCATGAACTAGTTTTCTGCATCATTTACCTACAATATATTTGTTATCTTGGCAATATTTCTGATGTAAAAGAATCATATCCTGGTAATATTATATACATGAGCTTCAAATGAAAAACTGGAATCTATAATCTATAATCACATCAAGGTCTTTTATTGTTGCACTTGAAAAAAAGCCATCTAAAAGTGTGATCAAAAAGCTTGCTTCTAGCTGCATGTGGTCATATGACTATAACTTCTGTTTCATCAGGATTAAGCACTAGGAAGAAAATAAAAGAGGTTAAACCTCTAGTAGCATTTCATGATCCAGTTCAGTCCAAAGCCTCACATTTAGATTTTCAGTGCTTTACAGGTATAGGACAGGAAGAGCTTTCCAAACTTATCACGGCTAAATACAACATGCTTGTTAGATCCAGTCCCAACCAGATTTTTTAAAAAGTGATGCATATGGCTAGAGAGCCGCTTTTGAAAATTATTAATTATTCATTATATCTAAGTCACGTCCCTAAATCTTTCAAGTTGGCAATTATTAAGGCTCTTTTTAAAAAATCTAATTTAGACCCGAATGAAATTCCAAATTGCAGACAGATTTCAAACCCTGTTTATATAAAAAATATTAGAAAAGGTAGTATCAGCTCAAATATGCACATTCTTGCAGGAAAACAACATTCTCAAGGAATTTCTAGTACAGAATTTCTAGTACTTTCTCATCATAGTACAGAAATTGCACTATTTAAAATTGCAAATGACCTATTTTTAGCTTCAGACCAAGGCTGCATCTCAATACCCGTCTTAATTGATCTTAGATCCAAGTGCTGCATTCGACACTATAAATCATAATAATCTCATAGATCGCTTTCGAAATCACATATGTATTCAGGGACAGGCATTAAAATTAGATCCTACCTGTCTGATTGATAACATTTGTCACGCACACTCCTACCACGACCGGCACTAGGACCCGGAAGTAAGGCGGTCGCGACTCAGGAAGGAAACAAGATGGCTCCGCACATCGCTCAGTCATTGAGTTTGCCCATGCTTCGTCCGTCTAATCGTGAGTACTCACTTTTTTGGGTTTCGCTTTCGATTGAGTGTGTATTATTAGAACACGAGTTTATTTGTGTAGACTCTTGCTCTCGCTCTGAGAGAGTTCTAAAAATAACAGCGTGGTTATCCTGCCTGCTCGCGCTACTTCCGCATTTGGGTTTACCATCCACGCTACAGGGCTAACTGCTAGTCTTCTGGTTCGTCTCCGTTGGTTTATGACAGAATGACTGAGCCAACAGCAGTAAACCCAGCGGACTACGCTCACCTCTGCGATGTGGTTGACCAACATGCTAAACTGATCGATCAACTCCGTAGTTAGGTTGCAGTTCTCCACAAGAGCATCCAAGATGTTGCGGCCCTGCACAGGAGAACGCGACCCTCCGGGGAGGCGGTCGCTCAGCCGGCGGTTGCCACGCACATCGCTGCGGCTGCTGCGCCGCCACCCCTCCATCCTTCTGATGTTTTCATAGCTCTGCCAGATAAGTGGGCCACGGCGGGTCTTCGCTCTGATTCAGATGTCGCCTATTCATACACCGAGTTCACCTGTGTATGAAAAGCTAACTTTTGAACATCCTGCTGCTGAGTTGGAGACCGACTCCAAGTTATATCATCTGCGGCAGGGAGGCTCGTTCGTGAGTCTTTTCTGAACCCTGGCTGTCCAGACTGACTGGGGAGACTCCGCTCTCCAGACAGCCTACTACGAGGGACTGGCTGCATGCATCAAGCACAAGCTCGTTGGACGGGAACTTCCAGCTATGTTGCAGGGCTTAATTCAACTCGCCCTCCGAATTGACCAGCGCCTGCTCGCCCGACCCAAGCCAGTTCCTTGCACTCTGCCGCCCATCACGCCATCACTGCCCCATTTCACCTCACGACCCTCCTCCTTCTCTCACATGCTGGTTCCTGAAGCGCGCTCCTCCTTTGCAACTGCACCTACCAGATCAGTCGGTTCTCCACCTTCCGCCGTGGTTGACACCGGAGCCGAGGAACCCATGCAATTAGGAAGCGCCTCCTTAACAGCTGTAGAACGGGAACGCCGCTTCAGAGAGGGGCTCTGCACATATTGTAAAAGAGAAAAAAGGCCGTGACTTACGTCCATGTGTCGATTATCGGGGGCTCAACGATATCACCATCAAGAACCGACACCCATTGCCGCTTACCAACTCTGCCCTGGACACCCTCTCTGGTGCCACTATTTTTACTAAGTTGGACCTCCGGAGCGCCTACAACTTGGTGTGCATTAGAGAGGGCGATGAGTGGAAAACGGCCTTCATCACCCCCACAGGACACTATGAAAGCCTGGTCATCCCTTTTGGACTCTGTAACGGACCTGTTGCATTCCAACAATTCTTCAATGATATTCTCAGAGACATGCTAGGCTGCTGGGTGTTCGTCTACCTAGACGACATCCTCATTTACTCCCGGACTGTTGACGAACACACCCAACACGTCAGAGCGGTTCTCAAGAGATTGCTTGCCCATCAGCTGTATTGTAAGTTGGAGAAGTGCGCTCCACCACATTCCTGGGTTTTGTCATCTTGTCCCAGGGTGTGGCCATGGACCCACAGAAACTGGAAGTTGTGCGTCATTGGCCCCTACCCAAGACCCTCAAACAACTTCAACGGTTTCTCGGGTTTGCGAACTTCTATCGTTGCTTTACCCGGGACTACAGCATACAGCTACAGCTCCTATCCTTCTCCACCCCGATGCAGACAAACCATTTTTTGTGGAGGTGGACACTTCGGATGTTAAGCTTAAGCCTAAAGTTAAGCCTTTATTTTGTCACATATACATTACAGCACAGCACAGTGAAATTCCTTCTTCGCATATCCCAGTGTAACTGGGGTCAGAGTGCAGGGTCAGCCATGGTACATCGCCCCTGGAGCAGTTAGGCTTAAGGGCCTTGCTCAAGGGCCCAACAATGGCAACCTGGCTGAGCTGGGAATCGAACCGCCCATCTTCCGATCAGTGCCTTAGTCCTCTGAGCCACCACTGCATTACCTCATCTGGGAGGAACTATCCCACAACCTCCATGTATCATCCGCCACCGGCCTAAGCCCATTTGAGGCATTGAGCCTCTGATGTTCGACCACCAAGAAACTCCTAATGCGACCGGCACTAGGACCCGGAAGTAAGGCGGTCGCGACTCAGGAAGCATAAAAAGGAAACAAGATGGCTCCACACATCGCTCAGTCATTGAGTTTGCCCATGCTATCTCAGATGCTTCATCCGTCTAATCGTGAGTACTCACTTTCTTGGGTTTTGTTTTTGATGGAGTGTGTGTTATTAGAACGTGAGTTTATTTGTGTAGACTCTTGCTCTCACTCCGAGAGAGTTCTAAAAATAACAGCGTGGTTATCCTGCCTGCTTGCGCTACTTCCGCATTTGGGTTTACCATCCACGCTACAGGGCTAACTGCTAGTCTTCTGGTCCATCTCCATTGGTTTATGACAACATTTTGTAGATCTAAATATAAAAATGTCTGGTGTAGTGCGAATGAAATATGGGGTCTCACAAGGGTCAGTTTTAGGACCTCTGCTGTTCTCAATATACATGCTTCTGTTGGGTAACATCATTAGAAGACATGGGATTAGTTCCATTGTTATGTTGATGATACCCAATTATACATCTCAACAAAACCAGACAAAATACCCAAGTTGTCTAGACTAACTGAGTCTTCAGCTTGCATTTAGAAGGATGTACTATTACCACCAGCTCAAGAGTGAAACCCTGGGCGTAATATTAGACAGTAACATTTCCAGTATCACAAAAACAGCCTTTTTCCACCATAGAAATATTGCCAAGCTTAGAAACATTTTATCTGTATCTGATGCAGAAAAGCTGGTTCATAAAAAACAAAAGAATATTCCATTTGTAGTTTTCATTTGTAAAATAGCATAAAGAATCACGGGGTGTGTATAGAGTGATTAAAAACAATACATTTATCCTCTCGAGGCTTATTGCCGTTACTGAGGATTTATTGAGAGAGGAAGAGTTTGTGCTTCTTGCACTAATAAACTTAAACTGAGCGTGCACGCACGCTCTCTCTCTCTCTCTCTCTCTTGCTCTCACTCTCTCTTTCTTGCTCTCTCTCTCTCCGTCTCTCTCTCTCTCTGTCTCTGGTGCATGCTGGAAGATGGTGTGAGAGCAGCGTGTGGAGCGTGGTGTGAGAGCGAATGAGCGTTTTCCAACACTTCTTGAGTTTTTTTTCTTTTCTAAAAGCAGAAAAACAACATATATTAAACATATCTACACAGCCGCGCACACGGCGTTACTAGTTTAACCCGCTGGTGTGTGGGGCTGTTTGATCTCATGCCGAGGTGCATGGATGGTGGCTCACCTGAGTGGTGCAGTCCGTCCTCTCTCACTCCGTCACAGGGTGCGCTGTGAGGTGAGCGCCGTGGTTTCGGTGGAGCAGGTGTTGATGGCAGTTGGAGAGTGTATCGGGTGTGAGAACATCGTGTCCGCGTCGCGGATGAACAAGGATGTGGTGGTGTTCGTTAAGGAGAGGGAACTCGTACATCAGCTGATTGAAAACGGTATAATGGTAAGTGGAGAACTTTATTCCGTTACTCCGTTGGGTGCTACAACAATGAAGGTCATCATGTCGAACATTCCCCCTTTTATCCCTGATGACGATATAGAGAGGGAACTGTGTCGATTCGGTAAGATAGTGAGCAGTATGAGAATGGTATCTCTTCACTGTAAAAACCCTGCGCTGAGGCACGTCATCTCCTTCAGGCGTACAGTGCTCATGTTCCTGACATACATGCTGTACGCCAGCACTGGGAGGTGCTTTGAATGTGGGGACATCAGGCACAAAAAGTTCAGCTGCCCACATAGAGCACAGGTCAGGAAGGAGGCGGGGCCTAGTGGGGTCAGGGCAGTGGTGCAGGATGGAGGTGCAGTGGTGCAGGATGGTGGTGCAGGATGGTGGTGCAGCGGTGCAGGATGGTGGTGCAGCGGTGCAGGATGGTGGTGTAGTGGTGCAGGATGGTGGTGCAGCATGGTGGTGTAGTGGTGCAGGATGGTGGTGTAGGTTTGCAGGATGGTGGTGTAGTGGTGCAGCATGGTGGTGTAGTGGTGCAGGATGGAGTGAGCTCCAGGATGGAGCACACAGGTGGTGTAGTGGTGTTGGACAGAGCGAGATCCAAAGCGGAGCAGTCAGGTTCTGCAGATGAGCAGGATAGGGGCCAACCCACGGTAGAGAGCAATGTAGTGACTGATGGTGAGCAGATAGAAGCGAACAGGTGACTGTGAAAAAAAAACGTGAGAAGCTACATGATGGGCCATATAGGGAAAAAAGGGCTAGTGAATGTGGAGAGGTGGAGAGGGCTGGAGAGCCCAGAGCAAAAAGAATCACGGGCCTCCGAGTGGCGCAGTGGTTAAAGCGCTCGCCCTATCATCCGGAGATCGCTAGTTCGAATCCCGGGTGGTGCAGTAACCTCTGGCAGCCGGAGGTCTAGAGAGAGCTGATTGGCCGAGCTCTCTCAGAGGGGAGGGATGAGAGGTACTTAGCGCTCCCACATTAATCACGGTTCGAAAAGCAGTTCGAAAAGATGTGGTTGGCTGGCGTCACATGGTTCGGAGGAAACACGTGATAGTCTTCGGCCCTCCCGGCTGAGTGGTAGTAGTAGCCTTAATGTGGGAGCCCCCTAGTGACGGGGAGGAATTGGACACGACTAAATTAGGGGAGAAAATCGGGGAAAAATCCCCCCAAAAAAAGAATGACGTGGAACACAGAAAGATCTAGATTTTCTGACAGTGTGTCACGTTTTGGGGGAGATCAGCAGCTCTATACACTGAATGATATAATTGAATATTTAAGGAAAACTTCTATCAACATTGAAGACCATTTCACAGACTTTCACAGTAGCACATTTATAGCGCAATACAAGCTTCGATCTCCTGAGCAAAAAAAAGAGATGGCGCTTAAAAGACCATATGGCAAAATGGCGGTGGTCTCATGCAAAACAGAAATGAACACATCACACCGGGTCTTTTCTGTTTCTTTTTCATGCACTTTGTATCTGTTTTTCCTTTCTTTTTTTCAATCTTTCTAATGGATAACTTAAAATTCGGATCTTTAACTATGAATAGTGACAAGATGGCGCCGGTGAGGTCGGCTGCCGTCGCGACCGCTCCGACCTACTTTAACTTGTTTTTGCTTTTTAAGTTAATTTTCAATAACTTTAAACCGGGTAATTCATCGCAATTGAGTGCATTAGGTATGATATAGATACTCTTATTTCTATTGGTCTACAATGTACTCACAATTTGACGTTTTTAAGTCCGGATCCGAGCTGGCCGAGTGAGATCCTGAGGGAGAACAAAGAACATGACGCAAAGCAGCAGCCCCGTGGGAAACAAGCCGGCGTCAGGAACAGGCTGAGAGCCCGTGCACACCGGACACATCTGCCTAGAATCCTGCTGTCCAATGTCCAGTCCCTGGAAAACAAGCTCGATGACCTCAGGGCCAGGATAAAGTTCCAGAGAGACATTCGGGACTGCAATCTCCTCTGCTTCACCGAGACATGGATGAACCCAGCTGTGCCGGACCACGCCATTCAGCTGGCCGAGTTCTTCTCGGTTCAGCGCATGGACAGGACACGAGACTCGTGGAAGACAAGGGGAGGCGGCGTGTGTTTAATGGTGAACAGCAGCTGGTGCAACAGCGTGAGCGTTGTTTCTATCGCACGCTCCTGCACACCCAACCTGGAACTTCTGTCCATCAAGTATTGTCCTTTTTATCTTCGTCGGGAGTTTATATCAGTCATAATCAGCGCCGTTTATATTCCACCACAAGCGGACATGGACACTGCCTTATGCGAGCTGCATGAGGCACTCTCACAGCACCAAACACAACACCGGGACGCTGCGCGTAGTAGACTTTAGCACAAAGCAGGAGAGGAACTACCAGACCCCTGTCATCAACAACAGCCCAGTGGAGAGAGTAGACAGTTTCAGATACCTCTGTGTCCACATCAAGCAGGACCTGTCATGGTCCTGTCACATCAACATCGTGGTGAAGAAGGCCCGACAGCGTCTCTACCACCTCAGTCACTTGAGAGACTTCAGACTGCCCTCCAAGGTGTTCAGGAACTTTTAATCCTGCACCATAGAGAGCATCCTGATGGGAAACATCACGACCTGGTTCGGGAACAGCACGAGGCAGGACAGACGAGCTCTACAGAGGGTTGTGCGATCAGCTGAGCGCATCATCCACACCGAGCTCCATGATCTGCACTCAATCTACAAAAGCGGTGCTGGACCAAGGCCAGAAAGATCATCAAGGACCTTAGCCACCCCAGCAATGGACTATTCTCTCTGTTGAGGTCAGGAAAGCGATTCCGCTCCCTGAGGTCCAATACAGAGAGACTGAAGAGGAGCTTCTACCCACAGGCGGTACGGTCTCTCAACCAGCACACCATATAGTACTGACTGACCCGCTTACACACCCACACTCATGCTTCTTGCACTCTCTCTGGACTCTTGGGACAATCATTGCATTCCCTTCACACTACATTACTATTTATTCTATAGCACAAGTCACTTTAAGTACAAAACACTTTACAGCATACTTGCACACCCCCTGGACATCTCTATTTATATTCGATATTCTTCCATACTGTATGTAACATGGTTAAAAAGAAAATTTTATTTCAAGAGTAAAGAATCTTGTGTGAATTTCATAAAATAAGGTTTTGGGTTATATGTGTTTGTGTATGCTCCCATCTGGTGGCTGTTAATGGTACTGCAGATGTAGTATTTTGTCCCTCTTCTCTTTCTGTACCTCAGCAGATCTGAGTATCACCGCTGTGGGTATGTGTGCTTTCTCATGCTCTGACTCCTTAACGTATTAATTGTGAAAATATGTTTAATGTGAGTCTTTTCAATGCAATTGACTGATTTTATGTATTTGAATGTGTATACAATGCATTTAACACTTTAGCAGAGTTGTTGAGGCCATTATAAATATATTGAAACACAAGTGTCAAGTGTATATCTGCAGTTTATTGTCTCCTGCCAACCTGTTTTGTACCCCTTTCTCTGTCAAAAGATTTGAGTTTCACTGCAGTGGATAAAAAGAAGTTAAACAAATCCCATGTGTGAGCGTGTCCTTTCACATCGGTAACACTGGTGCCGTGACTTCTTTGGATTCTTTGATCAGCTCGACGCAGATCGACTGTAGTTGCTGTGTGCGTGTGAAGTTTACCGGTGGACCAAGTCTTCAATACAGTGTGCAGGTCAAGTTCGTCAGTGGTTCAAGTCTTAGGTACTACGGATGAGGACAGTATATACATACACACACAAAGTGATTCAGACAATACATTTGTTTCTCACATTTACACAATGCATGGACATATGGAACATAGTTTTGACTATCATCCTGTTTAAGATTTAGTTTCATATAATAAACGAACTTATAGCTGGTATTGAAATTATTTATCTTTGTTTTTTTATTTTACATTATTTCTCATGCACTTTTTTGTGATCGCATAATGGCTGAAAAACATAAGTGTGATGGTGACTTTGATGTAACACGTTATGGTAACATGGGTTTCCCCAGAGGACGGGGTGCATGGTTATTTGATAGCCCAGAAGGTGGTATTTTTAGTAACGATTGCTGGGGGGTTGGACGACCACAGGTACATGATGACAACGGTAGGGGTATTGGGATAAGTCAGTCCCTGGGCGGTACTCCTGTTGGACGGGTTCCTGGTGAGGGTCCATACACTTCAACACCTGGAGTTGATAGAGTTGCATTTGATTACCTCACAGGCATGGTGGGGCAGTTAGGTTCACATATTGGTGAGTCAGTAGTTGCAAAACTAGTTTCTGCTGGTGTAGTCAACGTAAATGCTGAGTGCCAAACCAATTCACCCAGTCACACTCGGATCCCAACACGCACAGAACAATATGCACATACATTTATGACACCACAAGTAACAGTTCACATGAATTCAGAGAATGATACATTTAGGGGTGATGGCTTTGATAAATATGACATTGACGAGTGGGTAGACAGGACAAAAGCCTGCTTAAGAAAACAAATGTGCCCCATTCAAGAACAATCTGAGGAGATAATGAGTAGACTCACTGGAAAGGCAAAGGACGTTGTTAAAGTCAGCCTGCGCAGTGATGCCACGCTCAACATCAGACAGAATCCTGAGTTAATCTATGGGATTCTCATGCAATACTTCAGTGAAGCACCGTCCTGCCTACCACTCACAGACTTTTATGCCACTATCCCCAGAGCTAAAGAGAATCCTGTAGACTACTGGATCCGAATGAACAAAGCAGCCGATCTAGTAGATGAGGGACTATGAAGACAATGCAAGCATTTGGATAACATAGGAGAGGAGGCAACAAGAATGTTTATTAAATTCTGTCCTGACCCCAGTTTAGCAAACATATTTAGATGCAAGCCTATTCAAGAATGGAGTGCGAAAGAAATACAGAGTAGAATTGATGACTACCAGAGGGAATTCAGGAGCTGGAGAAATGTGGTGTGAACTTACGGAGCCACTCAACTACCGTGTTCAGCAGCGAATCAGATCGGAATGATGGCCCCAAGTCAGGGTTACCAGCTTTTCCAGTGCAATCATTCTGCACCTTACCCAGCACTCAGAGATGCCACCAGCCAGAGCCTACATCAGTACCCAGTCAGGGACAGCATCAGCCTTCCTCCTGTCCATCTCCAATGATGATGTCTCAAAACACACAACAGGCTGACGGTCAGGTGCTAACTCGTATGATGGAAATGATGGAACAGCTGATGAATAGGATGCAATCGCATGATGTTTCCAGTCCCAGACGTGACTCGACGCAACTTTGTCAAAAGTGCATGTCGGGTCTGTAACGACAACAAACATACCACGGTGACACATTGCATAACAGACAGATTGTGTTTTGTATGCTTCTCCCCTGGGCACACGAAAAAGGAATGTCCTAAACAACGCTCTGCCCAGTCACAACATGAGGGAAACTAACAGACCCGTATTTGGAGGGAGGAAGTGCGGGTCATCATTATTGTAACTCCCAAGTTGTTGTTGATTGTGAAAATGCTTATTGGTCAGCCAAAGTAAACTGTGATCAATCAGAATTAATTTTTCAGAACACACACATTGTGGGTGGACGAGACAGCCTTTTCTACATGCCAGTGAAGATTGGAGAAATAGTCACGCTAAACGCAATGTTAGATAGCGGTTCGATGACCTGTACTATAAATGAATCTGCTGAAATGACTCTGAGATCAGCTGGGGCAGTGAATGAATATGATAAGTTTGTTACTGATGTCACCCTGGTAGGCTGTGGAGGGCTGCGTGTGGAACCAAGATCATCATTCAATCTTGCCATGGAAGTGTATGGTATAAAGATGATTGTACCAACATTAGTAGTTCCCGGACAACATGACGAGCTGATACTTGGGACTAATGTTATTAAACACATTCTCAGATATTTCAAAATGAGTGAGGAATTTTGGCAAGCGGTGTCTAAACCAACATCTTTAAACCCTGAGTGTGAAAGCTTCTTAACGATGCTTGCGGGTTTGAACCGTTGAAGAGGAGAGGAGATTCCTGACAAGATAGGGGCAGTACGATGCAACTCAGCTGTCCATCTCAAGCCAGATCGTGAGTACTTAGTATGGGGGAAGTTGCCCAAATCTGCTGTTGTCTCTCCTGGAAGTGCAGTCATGATTGAGCCTACATCATCTCACTCTGCTCCCAGAGGTGTCATGGTGGCTAGACTGATCACATCTTTATGGGGAGATGGATGGGTCCCCTTGAAGCTTATCAACACATCAGGCAGGCCAGTGTTATTAAAAAGGAATGCAAAAATTGCAGATCTCTATCCATGCATTGCACTTGAAGATTTTGATCACACTAATATTGCCAGTCCTCTGCTGGTAAATTGCTCAGTAAGGTTGTCGGATGAAGCAGCTGATGCATCACCTGTGAGCGAGCAGCTTAAGTCAGTTGGTCTGCATAGTCTTGACATTGATTCATGTGACATCTCAGATGCTTGTAAGCAGCGGTTGGTAAACCTGATTCTGGGCTATAAAGATGTGTTTTCAAATAGCCGTCTTGATTGCAGGGAAGCAAAGGGCTTCGTACACAGGATACACCTCTCAGACACCAGACCCTTCAGGCTTCCATTCAGACGAGTAGCACCCAGCCAGTATCAAAAACTGCAACAGGTATTGACCAAAATGGAGGAGTAAGAGATAATTAGGCGATTTACCAGTGAATATGCCTCTCCTCTTGTTTTGGTCTGGAAGAAAAATAGGGATTTGCGTGTTTGTACAGACTTCCGCTGGCTGAACAGGAGAACACTGAAGGACGCTCACCCTCTTCAGCATCAAGCGGATTGTTTAGCAGCACTGGGCGGAAATGCTTTATTTAGCACAATGGATCTGACGTCTGGATTTTATAACATGCCGCTGCACGAAGATGACCGCAAGTTCACAGCTTTTACGACACCCATGGGTCTTTTTGAGTACAATCGTCTGCCACAGGGCCTCTGCAACAGTCCAGGTAGCTTTATGCGTATGATGACTAGCATATTTGGAGATGAAAATTTTCTCAGCCTCTTGTGTTATCTGGACGACTTAATTGTCTTTGGTCCAGATGAAACTACTGCTCTCGATCGCTTAGAAATGGTGTTTGGCAGACTCCGTGCATACAATCTCAAGCTGGCTCCAAAAAAATTTCACTTGATGAAGAAATCGGTGAAGTTCCTCAGCCATATAATCGATTAGACAGGGGTTTCAACAGACCCAAGCAAAGTTGAGAGCATCTCTAAGATGAGCAGTTTGGACTTGATGGAGTTAGATGGAGCTACTCCTTCCCAGAAAAAAATAAGATCATTCCTGGGCATGGTGAATTACTATCAGCACTTCATTCCGAACTATTCAGCAAAGCCTCTTTTTAGTCTTCTAAAGGGCCTGAAAGCAAGCGGGAGAAATCTGGGTAAGCAGCATCATGTTCACCAGAACAGAAAGCTAAAACCAAGTGACTGGACGGAAGCACAGGACCATGATGGCATTGGGACTGTGCTCTCACAGGTCCCAGAGGGGGAGATGAAAGCCAGGCCTGTAGCCTTTGCCAGTAAGTCACTTTCTCGGTCACAGCAAAATTATCCAGCGCATCGTTTGGAGTTTTTGGCCTTAAAATGGTCAATATGCGATAAGTTCAGTCATTTGCTCAAGGGCCATGAATTCACTGTCTTGACTGACAATAATCCCTTGGCCCATATACTTACAAAACCAAAACTTGATTGCTGCGAACAGCGCTGGGTGGCTAAATTGGCGAGCTACAACTTTAACATCAGGTATGTGCCTGGTACCCAAAACACTGTCGCAGATGCCTTAAGTCGGGTCCCAAAAACCGAGGTCACACAGAGATTGCTCAAAGAGTCTTATGGAGCACTTCTATCTGACTTCAAAGGAAGGTCAACAGCTTCAGTGCAGGACGCCTTCAGATGTGCATGTGATTCGGACAAGAGACAGAGCGTCCTTAGTACAAGTCAGTCGTGTACACACAACATCCAACAAATTGATGAACTATTGTTGATTCCTGGTGCGGAGGTCTCTTCCATATTAGGTTCACATGCTGATGGAACTTGGGTGCCAGAGCACGAGCTATGGCTGTCATTGATCACCTGCCTCAAGTAATGTCTGGTGGGCAGGACACACTTCCGGCATTTTCAGAACAGGAGCTGCATGATAATCACTTGTCAAGAGTTTTGTATTATGTCGAGTGCAAACGTAGACCTTCCAGAAGAGAAAGAGCAAAGGAATCTATGATTGTCATTCTATATCTGAAGCACTGGGAGAAACTCGTTGTCAGAAATGGTGTGTTGTACCGGGTGTCATGTGACCAACTGTCGGGGATCAAACGTCATCAGTATGTTGTTCCAGACTCTCTAGTAAATGTGATTCTAAAAGGAATTCATGATGACTGTGGCCATAAAGGTCAGTCCCGTACTATTAGCCTTGCAAGGCAGCGGTTATTTTGGATGAACATGGATCGCACTGTAAGGAACTATGTGCATAGATGCTACCGCTGCACTGTAAGCAAAACTATGGATCCTTCTGGGAGAGCCCCCTTGGAAAACATCGCAACAAGTAGACCATTAGAGCTTGTCTGCATAGACTTCTGGTCAGCAGAAGATTCTAATAACAAGTCTGTTGATGTCTTGGTAGTGACTGACCATTTCACAAGACTGGCACAAGCTTTTGTGTGTAGGGACCAGTCCACCAAACAATTTGCCAGGGTCTTATGGGACAGGTACTTTTGTGTTTATGGCCTTCCAGAACGCATTCATAGTGACCAAGGGCCATGTTTTGAAAGCAAGTTGATTCGGGAGCTTCTGAGGGTTTCTGAGGTGAACAAGTCACGTACAACACCATATCACCCAATGGGTAATGGGGGCGTGGAACACTTTAACAGATATACTAAACAGATATACAAGCACTATACATGAAACGACAGGTTACGCCCCCTTTTATTTGATGTTTGGGCATGTGCCTTGTCTGCCCATTGATGTTCTTCCTCGTTCACTTTTAAATTATCCAGCTGTAACCAGCTGTGATAAGTTTGTGACTACTTTAGTCAAAGATCTGAAAGAAGCACAGCTTATTGCACAAAAACATGTGACAAAGGAACAGAAAAGGCATGCGGAGCTGTACAACCGAAGAGTGAAAGGACTGGATATCGAAATAGGCGATCAAGTTCTCTTGGCAAATAAAACTGAAAGGGGCAAAAGGAAAGTCGCTGACAGATGGGAGTCGACAGTTTACACTGTTGTGGATCGTAAACCAGACACTCATACTTACAGGATATGTAATCCATCTACTGATCAGGAGAAGGTGGTTCATCGAAACCTGTTGATGTCTGTAAATTTACTACCAGTGAATGTAGAGAGCTTCCTGTCTGATCAACTTTCGGAGGCATCAAAATCTTGTCAGAGTCTGCCTTCAGTCCCTTCATTGTGTACAGTGGAGGATGGATCTTTGGGAGGAGACACGAGAGTGTCTGAGAATGAGGAGGACAGCTGCAGTAATGTTACAATGGAAGGATCAGTGATGACAGGAGTCAAGGCGTTATCAGGAGGTGATGATGTTGGCATTGGCCATGAGTATGATTCTGTGTCAGTCCAGGCATCTAGCGCCAGAGAAAGAACTATTGGTTGGGTTTCAGACCTGCCTGACAGGTGTGTTCAAAGCGAGTCAGATCAAACCCTAAGTGGAATTCTGCCGGATCCCTCAACTAAGGTCACTACTGCTGCAGCAAAAAGTCACCAATCTGAACCGCTAAGAGATGCAATAATATCTGTGTCTGGTGACGTTGAAAGTGAAATTTCAGATTTGCATGATTCAGAAGCAGAGACAGTTCTAACTGCCCAGCCACACTCGGAGGCCTCTGCTGATACATATGCAGCTGACACTAGGAATGTGCCATCACGTGCTAGCTCAGTCACACAGGTCAGGTCTCGTTTTGGTCGCATCATTAGGCCTGTCGATAGATTAATACATGTTATGTCAGCCCAAACTATGGTCAAGGACACAAAACATAATGTTCAAGCTGTTTGTAAGTCAGTACTTAGAGCCTTTTCTGCTTAGAAGTCATATACGGTTTCAGGTCTCTAAGTATGTTAGTTTGAAATTCTAATTTTATTAGTCTTTTATTGTCAGGTTTGGGAAAAAAATGGGGGATTGGAAAGCACATACTTGATGAAAGGGATGGCTTCACAAACTCTGATGGTATTCTACACCTTTTACAGAGGTGTTTAAAATAGCAAAGGTGATGTCCGAAGAAGTAGTTTGCTCTGGTCCCACCCCAATGAGACGTGGCGACAGCAGGTTATGGTCGCTGAACTGCTGGATGTCCAGGTGGTGCTCCGAAAACAACGTGGGCTTCATAGACAACTGGAAGACCTTTGAGGGCAAAACTGGCCTGTTAGGACGGGACGGTGTCCATCCCACTCGGGAAGGTGCTGCTCTCATTTCTTGTTGTATAGCACATAGTCTCAGAAGAGGCCTAGTTAATCTGTGAAAATCCAGAGCCAAGGCCAGGGAGCAGACAGACAGGCTAAACCAACCGTCTGCTAGCTGCATAGAGTCATCACTCAGGGTTCATCATATTGAGACTGTGTCTGTTCCCCGAGCTAAACATAAACATACATTTAGAAAGACTCAGAAAGTCTGTTTTAGTCATTTAATTAACATAGACACCACAAACTCAGATCACACTGAATGCGCAGCCGGCACCTCTGATCTGAAGCTAGGACTGTTAAATATTAGATCTCTCGCATCTAAAGCAGTTATTGTTAATGAAACTATCACAGATCAGGAGTTTGATATATTATGTTTAACGGAAACCTGGATTAAACAGGACGAGTATGTAGCTCTAAATGAAGCCAGTCCTCCTGGATACAGCTACATACACCAGCCTCGGCTAACTGGTAGAGGAGGAGGAGTCGCAGTTATTTATAACCATAATCTGTCTCTCGTACAAAAACACAGTTTTAAATTTAATGCATTTGAAGCTCTCTATAGTAACATAAAGTCAGCTCAGTCGATCCCGCTAATCATCATTTACAGACCCCCAGGGCCATACTCGGAGTTTCTCTGCGAATTTGCAGATTTCCTCTCAAACCTCGTTGTTTCTGTAAATAAAGCGTTAATTGCTGGAGTCTTTAATATTCATTTTGAGAATCCAGAAGACCCTCTGAGAACAGCATTCTTGTCCATACTGGACTCAGTAGGAGTAAATCAGTGTGTAGTAGGACCCACTCATAAAGCAGGTCACACTTTAGATTTAATATTATCCTTCGGATTAAGTATAGGAAATATAACCACAATTCCACAGTCTGAAGTTATCTCGGATCACTCAGATCACCTTGTCTCGATTAAAGCGTGTCATAGTAATAATGTACGCTTAGCACCACGCTTCCGCTTTAAACGTACATTTACATCAAATACCACACAGAGCTTTATCAATAATCTTCCAGAGTTATCAACTTTGATTGGATCGCCATCTGACTTCACAGAACTCGAACAGACGAATGGATATCTAGAGTCAGCACTTCGTTATAGCTTAGATAATGTTGCTCCAGTTAAAAGGAAAATGATTAGAGATAAGAAACTTGCTCCTCTGTATAATGACCACACATGTGCTTTAAAACAAACTGCTCGAAACTTCGAACGTAAATGGCACCAAACTAAATTATCATTCAAAATAGCTTGGAAGGAGAGCATCCTGAACTATAAAAAAGCTCTCAGTGATGCTAGATCAACGTATCTCTCCACTCTTATAGAAAATAACAAAAAAAACCTGAGATTTTTATTTAATACCATAGCTAAATTAACTAAAAACAAGACCACTGCAGAAATCTCCACAACAACATCATGCAGTAGTGAGGATTTCATGAACTTTTTCAATAACAAAATCATAAATATTAGGCAAAAAAATTCAGGCTTTGAAACCAGACAATTTAAATAATTCAGGTTAACTAACCACATCACATCAGATTCTTGAAGCGAGGGAACTAATTTCACTCATCTCTTCTTCAAAATCGTCAAACTGTATATTAGATCCTATACCGACACATTTTCTCAAACAGATAGTACCAGCAATAACAGAACCCCTGTTCACTTAATTAAGTAATTAACTGTTCACTCAGTAGTGGGTATGTTCCCAAATCCTTTAAATTAGCCGGTATTAAACCATTAATCAAGAAACCTGGCCTTGACCCCTGTCTGCTTTCTAATTACAGGCCGATATCAAACCTTCCCTTTATCTCGAAGATTTTGGAAAAGGTAGTATCACAGCAGCTATGTTCACATCTACACAGAAATAGCATAAATGAACTGTATCAGTCAGGATTTAGGCCTCATCACAGCACAGAGACAGCACTTGTTAAAGTAGTAAACGACCTCCTATGGGCCTCTGATCAGGGTTGCGTTACTATACTTGTGTTACTGGACCTCAGTGCAGCTTTTGACACCATTGATCATAGTATTCTCCTTCACAGATTAGAAAAGGTAGTAGGAATTAAGGGAACTTCCCTCTTGTGGCTCAGATCCTATTTGACTGATCATTATCAGTTTGTAGATTTAAATGGTGACCATTCCTCATGTTCTCAAGTGGAGTTTGGTGTTCCACAGGGCTCAGTTTTAGGCCCACTGCTTTTTTCCCTTTACATGCTTCCTCTGGGCAACATAATTCGTAAACATGGTATTAGTTTTCATTGTTATGCTGATGACACACAATTATATGTCTCAGCAAAACCAGATGAGAAAAACCAGTTTGCTAAAATTGTTCAATCAGGTTTGTTGTGAGGTGATTGGTTGCTTTACATCTCAGGGAGCCCTCATGTTTGTGTTTCCTTCTGGCTCTCCCTTTTAGTTATGCTGTTCTAGTTAGTCCTGCCGGAGTCCCTGCTTGCACTTTGCACTAATATACATTCACCTTATATATGTTGACTGTGACCAGACCTAACTGCCATCTCTCCTTATTTTCTGTTCTCTCCTTTTCTGCTCTCTCCTCTCTCTCTCTCCTTTCCCTCTCTTCTTTCCCTCTCTCTGTCTCTCTGTCGAGCTATACATGTTCGCTCCTGAGTTGCCAGTGATCCAGACCATGGGATGGTTTCCATTAAGACTGTCCTATCATCGATTGATGCTCTGGGGACCTGTGACTTCAGTTGTTCGATAGCTCAGGACTGGAATCTCCTACAGTCTACCTGAGCCTCCAGGAACAAACTGGACTCCTTTTAATTTTAATTTTAACACATCTCCTGTTACACTGAACTTCCAGTACACATTATTATGCTGATCGATCCCTGCTATCCATTATCACCCAGATGAGGATGAGTTCCCTGTTGAGTCTGGTTCCTCTCAAGGTTTCTTCCTATTACCATCTCAGGGAGTTTTTCCTTGCCACCGTCGGGTTTTCTTATTCTCTTATATTTTTCTTATATTTTTTATTTTCTTATATTTTTCTTATTGTATATTTTTACTGTACATATATTTTATTATTTTATTCTTAGTTAAATCTATTTCTACATTCTTTGTTATATTCATTTTGTGTAAATAGTCTAAAATAGTCTTTTATTCTAAGGTTACGGGCAGTCGCCTAAGCATTTCACTGCATATCGTACTGTGTATGACTGTGTATGTGACAAATAAAATTTGAATTTGATTTGAATGGTGGCAGAGACAAGAGAAAAAGAGCAGTAGCAGGAGACTTTTTAACGCAAAAGAACATTGATGTGGTCTTCATACAGGAGACACACAGTGACCAAGCCAAAGAGACTGAGTGGGCCATGTGGTGGGAAGGGAAACTTTTTCTCAAAGTCATGGTTCCAACATCAGTGCTGGTGTGGCGATACTTTTTAATAAATTGGGCATGAGCAAGGTTGAAGCCACAGAAATAGTGAAACGTCGCGTTTTAATGGTAAAAGAAAAGTTTTACTTTTTTAAATGTGTACACTCCTAACAATGGCTGTGAGAGAATTTCACTTTTTAACAGAATAAAAAATATATTACAACGAGATGGAAACAAATCCACAATAGTAATGGGAGGGGACTGGAACTGCACAGTAGATTTCACCTTAGACCGAAACGGTGAGGAACCACACCCAAAGTCTGCCGAGGTGCTTGGAGGACAACTCTACAGTCTTGCAATAGAACCATTGCTGCACAAATTAAGAGCTGAGCTACAGGGCTTTCCTGTTAGTGGGTCACAAGAGAGACTTGTGCTGTCAACATACGCTGGCAACGTAACCGTTTTTATTAAAAATCAAGATGATGTTCAGGCTCTGACTAGGAACCTGAACATCTACACGAGAGCCTCTTCAGCACGTGTGAACTGGAAAAAGTGTGAGAGTTTTTTAATTGGGCAATGGCAGGAAACAGGACCCCCAATCTTACCAGGTGGTCTCCAATGGGGCAAGACGGGCCTCAGGTACCTTGGGGTGTTTTTAGGGACACAAGATTTACAAAATAAAAACTGGGAGGGTGTAGTGGAAAAAGTGTGTGCCAAGACCTGGGTCTTGCCTCAGCTGTCCTACAGGGGGAGAGTACTGGTCGTCAACAATCTGATCGCCTCCATGCTTTGGCACCGCCTCACTGTCCTTGAGCCCCCTGAGGCACTAATCAGGGACTTTTTAGTGTACTTTTCTGTACTGGCCAACACTGGACTCGAGCCTCTGTGCTGTATCTACCTGTACAAGAAGGGGGGCAGGGCTTGATCGACCTGTCCTGCCGAATAAAAACCTTTAGACTGCAGACTGTGCAAAGGCTATTCTATGGCGAAGGACTGGCATGGACAGGCATAGCCAAAGCCCTTCTCCAACTGGTTGAAGGACTGAACTATGACACACTTAACCTCAAGGAAATGAACTTATCAGCCACAACACAGTTTTATCAGTTCGTACTTAAAGCCTGGACATCAGTAATAAAGACGAGTAGGACTGAAACACAAACTTTCCAAAGTACAGATGAGGAACCACTGTTTCACAATCTGCTCATAAACACCAGAATGCTGTCATCAACTTTCATTTGACATCGTTTCCAGAAAGCAGATGTCACCAAGATCAAGGATCTGAGGAATGGAACGGTGTGGAAGACAGCAGATGAACTGTGCTCAAAAACTGGATTAAAATCATGTTGTCTAAGGGAGAGACGCTTGGGAGAGGTAATATCAGCACTGCCCTCCCAACTCAGAGAATCTTTGGGGCAAAGCCCTGGAGAGCATCAGCAGCCTCCCCTGCATTTATCTATACGACCAGCAGCTGAAGATCTACAGCAAGAGGAAGGAGCCATACTGTCTTTCAAGACACCATTTTTAACAACGTTCAAGGCCGCCACAAAGAAAGCGCTGTATGGGACGTGTGTGAAGGTCGTGCACAGAGGCTCGTTGGCTGGAGTAAGGGACTCACGATGGTCAGAGTGGCTGACGCCAGGCTTTTCCCGACGAGGATGCTGGAGGTCCCTGTACAAACTGCCCATAGAAAAGTGCACAGCCGATCTACAGTGGCGAATAGTATACGGCGTTGTGGCCACAAACAGACACGTGGCACATATGAACCCCACTAGGAGCACCGAGTGTCTCTTCTGCGGGAGGGAGGAAACGGTAGACCACCTGTTCTTAAAGTGCAAAAGATTGGGGAGGCTGTTCTCTCAGCTAAAAAGCTGGACAAATGAGCTAGAAGTGACATGGTCTGAAAACCTTTACATACACAAGCCAAAGTATAAACCAAAAGACAAAACTGTCACCCCAGTAAATTACGTTATAGGCCAGGCAAAACTCATCTGGCACACAAGAAAAAACAAAATGCAAGGGGGTGGGGCACACACGATGCTGAGAGGATGCTGACAGCACTGGTTAAAGCGAGACTAAAAGTTGAGTTCGCCTTCCTAAAGATGACCCACAGACTACCAGAGTTTGACCAGATGTGGGCACATGGGGACGTTTTATGCTCAAGAGACAGGGAGGTTTTAATTCTCAATTTTTAAAGATAAGTGTGAATTCCTTTTTATCTCTTTTCTTTTTTAGCTGTGTTTTATCTCTTTTAGGTGCTGGTTTTATATACCATGTGTATTACTGTACCTATTCGTACTTTTTAAATATTGCTTTAATACACCAGCTCAGCACCGTACACACTCGAGCTTTTTTAGTTTTAACTTTTCTCATTGATCTGTTTTACTGAATTCATTTTAAAGTCTCATTGCTAAGTTTGGGGACCCCCCCCCCTCCCTTTTTGCTACTTTATTATTATTATTATTATTTTATTTATTTATTTTTTTTCTCCCCATTCTTTTCCCTCCCCTCTTCCACTTACAAATAACTAGTCAATCTCTTCATTTTAAAATTAATTAATTAATTAATTAATTGATTAACTTATTTATTTATTTATTTTATTTGTATTTTTCATGCAACTTCTTGCCTTATTTATTTTTATCTTATTGACAAATTTTTGTCTTTTGAAAAAAAAAGTGTGGATATGAATATTTTTGTAAAATAAAGGAACGTTAAAAGTCAAAGTCTTTGTGTGCGTGAGTGTGTGAGCATGGACGGAACGTGTGAACGTGTGATTGAGGTGAAAACTCTCTTTTTTTGCTACTTTTTTTGTGTGATTGTGTGTTGAGTGAATTGAGTGGATAGTGAGCGTTGTTTTGCGCGCGTATGCGTGCGTACACGTTGCCGGCACAGGCCGGTGTGCGTGTGTGTGTGATTGGCGGTATGGCGTTTTCAAACTTAACCCGAAAGCACGGGTTTAAAGTGCTACCGACTGTCGTGTGCTCTGCAGAGGAATGTGCTTCAGCTGTAGCAAAGTTAATCGGCGGGAAGAGCATTGTGTCTGCCGCCCTGATGAACAAGGCTGTGGTGTTCTTTGTTGATGAAATTCACAAAGCTGAGACAGTAATAGCTAGCAAGGTCGTAAACGTTCTCCCCCTCGGTACCCCCGCAAAAAAAGTGATAATTTCGAATGTACCCCCGTACATTGACAATGATATTCTGAGCAAACAGCTATTCAGAAAACTAATGTCACCCATTAAAATGATACCAGCAGGATGCAAAGACCCTGAGATTAGACATATCGTCTCTTATAGGAGACATGTGTACATGATCTTAAACAGCAGGGATGAAGATCTGAACATCATGTTTAAAGTAAATGTACATGGGGAGGAATTTGCCATTTCTGCAACTTCCGGAAACTTAAAATGTTTTGGCTGTGGTCAAGAAGGACACTTAATCCGGACTTGTTCTGAAAAAGGAGCTACAGCCAACCAGAAGACAGTAATAAACAAACGGAAAAATGCGCAAATTAATGATGAGCAAGACAGTGGAGAATATCATGTAAAAATAAGCAGACAGGAAGAGACTAAACAACAAGAAGGTAACACTGAAGGCCAAGAAGGAGGAAACACTGAACAGGAAAACAAACAGATGGAGACAGAGAAAAAAAACCTCCAAGTTACCGTGAGTGAGAACACTTTTCAGAACACACAACGGACTAACAGTCAAAGTATTGATGAACGTTTAGGTTCTGAAAACACCAGCATGACCATAGACGATGTTGGGTTTACTCTGGTCAGGTCAAAAAGGAAATCAAAAACAGGGAACAGTGGGTCTCAGACTAGAAAGAAAGAACTAGTTGAAGTAGAAAAAGAAAAACAAGCCACAAACAGTCGGGAAGCAGAAGTCAAATCCAGCAGTGAACAAGACACAAATGCAGAAACAGAAACTGATGAAGATAAGCAAAACAGCGATGAGCCAATAGGCAGATATAAAGAAAAAGAGATAAAACAGTTTCTTCAAAAAACTAAAATATGAAAGGAATTCGAGTAGACCAGTACTTCCCCAATAAACAAAACTTTGTCAACTCGGCTACAACCATAATAAGAGAAAAACCCAGGGACTTTACTCACCAGGAAATATATAGACTTAAACAGTTTGTAACCAGAAACAGGCAAGATTTTCTGTGTGAAGACGAAGAGAGTGCTTAAAATAAACCTTGTAGAATTAATTTTCTTTTCTTCCTTTCTTTATTTCTATTCATGACTGACTTTAACATTGCTTCCTTAAACATAAGGGGAGTGAGGGATATACGAAAACGGGCAGAATTATATGTATTGATAGATGTGATATTCATACAGGAAACACATAGTGAGAAGAATGATGAGTTTAAATGGGTGTTGGAGTGAGAGGGAGGAGTCGTGCTAAGCTCAACAAGCTCAGTGAGTGCAGGAGTTGGCATTCTTTTTGCCAAACACTTTTCTACACCATACAAGAAGTGATTGCTAGTAGACTATTATTAGTAGCAATTATTATAAGTAGATTATTATTAAAGCAAAGTATAAACATTTCAATCTAGAATTAATCAACACATATACCCAAACCAGTGGTCCTGAAAGAGTTTTATTTTTAAATAAGGTGAATGCACTCTTAACCAGCTGTGATTTTAAAGATTATCTGTTCTTAGGAGGAGATTTCAACTGTATGCAAAATGAATAAATAGATAGGAATCATTTGGAACCCCTTACAGCATCTAAGTCTGTATTAACATGGGTTATAAAAACCCACAACCTAGTAGATGTGTGGAGAAGACTGCATGGAACTGAGAGACAATACACATGGGCACACTCTAGAGATTATTTTATTTTGCTAGCTAGATTAGACAGATTTTATTATTTTAAACATAATTTCAATGTCTTTAAAGCTAGGGAAATAACACCTGTCAGTTTTTCAGACCATTCTCTAGTCAGATGCCAAGTTTTTATTGCAAATCTCAAAACCAGAAGTGAATACTGGCATTTTAATGTTTATTTAATGTTTAAATTACTTAACGATACTAATTTTATTGGACTTCTGGACTTCTTTTAGAATAGACAAGATAGTTTTCTCCTCCTGCAGACAATGGTGGGACCATGGGAAGGTTCTAGTCCAGCAGCTCTGTCAACAGTACACTACCAATGTCACAAAGGACATCGCCAGATCATTACAGGAACTCGAGATAGAAATAGTGGAACCCCACACCTTAACTGAGTCCACAGGAAACCAAGAACTTTTTGAGAACATTAAAAGAAAAAAAGCATTAATGATGGATCTATTGGGCACAAAAGCACAGGGTGCCCTTGTAAGATCACGTTTTAAAGGAGCTAATGAAATGGACGCTCCATCACAGTTTTTTTTTTGGACTGGAAAAAAAGAATGGGCAGAGTAGATTCATGCATACACTACACACAGAGAATGGGTAACACATAACAAACAGCAATGACATCAGACGGTATGCCACAAACTTCTACCAAGATCTGTACAACAGTGACTACAGCGAAAACAAAGAGCTGCTGGACGTTTTCCATCAAGGACTTCACCAGAGGACAACACTCCATTAGAAGGACCGCTGGTTCTGGAGGAGCTGCAGGCTGCTTTGAATTCAATGGCAGGAGGAAAAGCACCAGGAATCGACGGCCTACCAGTGAAATTCTACAAGTTCCTCTGGCGAGAGCTTGGACAGGATCTATTGGAAGTCCTCGACAAAAGCTGCAGAGAAATATGTCTACCCCTGAGTAGCCGGAGAGCGGTGATCACCCTTCTCCCCAAAAAAAGGGGACTTGCAAGATATTAAAAACTGGCGTCCAGTGTCACTGCTCTGTACAGACTATAAAATAATGTCAAAAGCACTAGCCAATCAGCTCAGAGACATCATTGACTCAATAATTCAAACTGAACAGACGTATTGTGTGCCCAATAGATCCATCATTGATAATGTTTATTTAATTCGGGACATTTTGGACATCTCCAGTTCTTTGGCAGTTGACCTTGGTCTAATTTCACTGGACCAAGAAAAAGCTTTTGACAGGGTTGAGCACCTATACCTCTGGAAAACTCTGTAGGCTTTTAGGCTCAGCCGCAGTTTTATAGCAATGGTGAAAGTGATGTTCCAAGACGTTGAAAGTGTACTGAAGATCAATGGAGGGTTACGCACTCCTTTTAAAGTTAAACAGGGAAACAGACAAGGCTGTTCAGGTATGCTGTACACCTTATCAGTCGAACCATTTTTGCACAGATTACGAACAACCTTAAAGGGGTTTATTTTACCAAGTTTTAATATTCCGTATGTTTTATCTGCTTACGCAGACGACATTATGGTTTTAGTACAAAATCAGAGTGAAATCAAGATTTTGCAAAAGATAGTCTCTGACTTTAGCTCGGTTTCTTCATCTACAATCAATTGGAAAAAGAGCGAAGCAATTGCAATAGGAAATTGGTCTCAAGGCCTACCTAAACAACCAGGTAAACTAAAATGGACAAAAGGAGGTTTTAAATATTTAGGAATCCATTTAAACAATGAAAATAAAAACTGGGAGGGGGTTTTAGAGAAAATAGAAGGCAGACTCAAGAAATGGGAGTGGCTAAATCCAACCATGTCACTTAGGGGGAGGGTACTTGTGGCAAACAACTTAGTAGCCTCAACACTGTGGCATCGTGTAGCCTGTCTGGAGCCCCCTACGGGCCTTGTTGGAAAAATATAATCATGTCTAGTTAATTTTGTATGGGATAAATTACATTGGGTTCCTCAGAGTGTCCTCTTCCGTATCAAAGAAGAAGGAGGACAAGGTTTGATAGACATCAGAAGCAGAATCACAGCATTCCGTTTTCAATCTATACAAAAATACTTGATCGTATCTGATTTCCTGGTATGGAGCGATGCTATGAGTTTTATATTGAGAAAAACAATAATACCTTGTTTTTAATGGATTCAGCAATTCTTAATGTTTCTAACTTGTCTAATTTCTACAAAGGTATTTTTAAAACACGGACTCTGTTTGAGTGTAAATCCCAAGGCCCTGCTGTCTCATTGTTTTGGCTCCTGGAAGAGCCACTACTGGGAGGAGGACAAATGAATGTTAAGGACAGTTCTCCAGGTCTCACACAAATTCTACAAAAGAAAAAGTTTACAACATTGAAGAGATTAGTGGAGTCGTGGGGGTCAATGTTTTAATTTCTAAACTAAATCCAAAGTGCTGACACCGAAACAATTTTTCATTGTTACTTGAAATGCAAAAGGCTTAACCCCCTGTTCGAGCTGCTGAAAACACTTTTTAACTCTTTTGGTGAAAAATAGTCCCAGGTTTATCTTTGGAGCTGGTTATAAAAAGGCTGAAAAACAATCAACTTTATTGTAGGGGAAGCAAAAATAGCTACCTACATAAGTCGGAAAAATAAAATAGAGAGAAGAGGATTGATCAGCCCCATTTCTGTTTTCAGAGATCTAGTGAAAGCTTATGTCAAAATAGATTTAAATTTTTTTAAAGAAATGAATGACTTGGGTACCTTCATGCTAAAGTGGTATTACAAAAATGTCATCTGTTCTATTGATGAAGGTGAACTGTTTTTTAGCACTCCTTTACACTAATTATCCTTTTTATTATCTTTTTTTATTAATTAATGTTGCTGTAAAGTAATTATTTTTATTGTAAATTATCAGTATTAATTAAAGTTAAGTTAAAAACAAAAAATCTCTCTATCTCTCTCTCTCTATATCTCTCGGATGCGCCTATAATTCCCTTTTCATACGAATTACATCGTCTAAAATTATTTTCTATTAGTTTATATAAAAGCAGACATTTCGCTTTCTATAAGTATATATTTTTCACGTCTGTTAGGCGAGTATCCACAGAGTTTCGGTTCATTTTCTGACGCACTTAGGTTCACCGAAAACAACACGCACTCTGTTTGCTTTCATTAATTTTTAGTTGCTAGTGTTACACATGATATAATCTAAAGGCTAGATATAAAGGTCTACATTTACTTTGCTTAAATTCCATGCAAACAAGAAACGCCTATATTTATTACTATGATTTTAGTACTGTGACTGTAAATTCGTTTAATACTTCACATGTATTTCATAAGCTTTTGTCAGAAGTGGTACAGCGCAAAGGAGGGTCATTATTTATTAAAGAACATTATGATGAGCATAACAGCCTCCTGCATTTCATTCTTATAATAATGCAAAAACACAAGTGGGGCTGAATGACAACGACATCTGCTGACGCAGGAGCACGTCCTGAGAATGTTTTAATTTTATGCATTTAGTTTCATTTATTTCAGGTAATAAATCTACTACATATTTAAAGAACACAAAATATAAGATGACACAAAATCCTTTTTTGAAAGAAAGAAAGCTTTTCTAATTACGCATGATAAAATCTAAAAGATCACTGTGTTAATGTTTACTTTGCTTAAATTCGATCCTAATAAGATTTAATTTAATTTTAATTCTACATTTGTACTATAATTTTAGTTCTGTGATTATGAATTTGTTTAACTACAAATGTTACAGTTGATTTTATTCGCTACTACGTGCAGCTCTAAAGGAGCTGTGGCTCATTAATCCTTGAGAGAATGAACTAAGGCCTGAGGCGTAAGTCTATAGTTATATAGCGTTATATATATTTGCTGGTAAAAGCCAGCAAAAGCATACCGTCGCCATGTGGTGTGGCGGTAAAAGTAGAATACCGCTCGTCTACCATCTGTAGGGCTCCGACTTTTATAACTGACTTTATTTTTTGTCTTGGGGGTTTTATGTATTTGGTGAATGACTGGGGAGCCATCATCCAAAGAGGTGGATGTAAGGAAGATGTAATATTGGCTTCCACACACTAGAGAGAGCTGTGTTTATTCAGTGTAAGTCATTGTGTGGTGGGGCCTTCTGTATATTATTGAGTTTGTTGTTTAGACTCAGAATTTTGTTCTTATGAGAATGTTTTTCTGCTCATAATAATCTGTGTATTTATGTTTTATTTATGTTAACTATCAACATTACTTGAAGCAATTATTTTATTTATGGAACATTTATTAAAAGAGATGTGGCATTATGTTTGGTCATTTTGGATTTATTTTTTTTGTTATACATCATAGAAAATATAGTATGTTTTAGTAGTGCATTAGTTGTTTTAGAGAGATCTATATTGTTGGATTAAAATTAATATAGTTGTTGCTGCATTTGTTATACTTTATTTCAGTATTTTGTTATATTTACATTTCTAGGTATAATTGAAAAGAATTGAAAGGTATGATTGAGAGTTGTGTCTCAAGCCAGCTCGATCCACCAAGCACCTCGCAATCCTCGCAACTCCACCCAGTTTTCTGCGTGCCCGGCATTCATCACGGCACATCTGTATCTGACTAAGAACCATCCCTAGGCCTTAAAAGCAAGCTGAGTGCATCAGTCTGTGCCGCAGTGTCTCTCTATTTTAGGTTGGGCACTTGCGTCTGCAATGCTCGTTAAAAGCCAGGCCCCCCCCAGTGAACCTAGACACACTGGAGAAGAACAGTTGCCTAGAGGCCGTCCATTCTTTCCTGTCACGCTCTTCCAGGCAATCAGCCCCACGTAGATCATGCCCTCGTCGACTCCAGCTCCAACCAGAATATGATCTGTGCCTTGAAAGTCAAGGAACTATGCATTCCAACTCTTCTCCTGAATGCCCCATTGTCTGTCCACGTCCTTGATGAAATGCCATTCCCTCTGATCACTGGACACACCAGTTACGGTTACCCTAAGGACCTCCGGGAACCACTCGGAAGAGATTTCCTTCCTTGTCATGGATAAGGCTCAGTGCCAGTTGGTGCTTGGACGTCCATGGCTTGTTCGACACAACCCACGCGTAGACTGGAGAAACAATGCCATCCATCTACACCGACCTCAAAGCCGTGTTCAGCAAGTTTTGGGCCATCTATCTTCCCCCTCATCATCCCTACAACTGCTCTATTGACCTCCTGCCTGGCACAGCTCCACCTCTGGGTATCTCTTCTCACTTTCACAAAACAAAAGGAAGGCCATGGACTAATACATTTCTGAGGCTTTAGCCGCCATCATCATTAGGCCATGCTAATCAGCCCATGGGACACGATTTTTCTTTGTGGCCAAAAAAGATGGCACCTGTCGTAGAAATTAATTGAAGACTCAGGCTCTGATTTCAGAAGGTTACAACTTTATCGGTTGATCAACAAAGTCGGGAGGTCTGCAGAACGGACCACGACTCCCGACAGCTTCTTGCTTAAATAACGCTCCTGAACAATAGCAGCCAGTTTTCCTGTGCTGAAGTTACATTCAACAGCTGGGTTTCATTAAGTTTCCCTGTTCTGTGTGCCTCAATGTATAGATCAGATTTCCTATATAGGCGCATTCCAAGAGGCCTATATGTTCAGCTTTGCACGCACATCTCTGATTATTTCAATATGTGGTACCTTTTATTCCTTAAAAATAAGTAAAATCACATAAAATCAAATAAAAATCACTTCCATATCTCCCCCCTCTGGGGCTTATAAGTCCCCAATTGTTTTATCTAGAGTGCAAATTCATGTGTTAGTCTTACTTACACTATCTGGTGATTAAATTAAATCACTGGACTTTTATCAATGACCAACCTGTGTATTCACACTCTAGTGGAGAATCAGCCAAACCTCTCCTTCCACACTTGACTAGGAAGTTTCCTAGTGACTAGGAAATTTGACTAGGAAATTTCCCCACGACTAGGAAATTTCCTAAAAGTAAATCACTGGACTTTTATCAATGACCAACCTGTGTATTCACACTCTAGTGGAGAATCAGCCAAACCTCTCCTTCCACACTTGACTAGGAAGTTTCCTAGTCATGACCTTATAGTTTCCATAACACAATAACAATAACATAACATGAATATGAAATTAATACAGTCATCTTCTAGTTTTACACTAACTGGATAAATCATGCTGGAACATGCATAACATAATAAAATTTTAAAAGTGCATATAATTTTAAAAAGCTTTCTTGTAACATAAGACTCTTTGACCCAGATACATTGCGCATCGTAGAGGGTCACCTTTTGGGGAGAGTGCTTTCACCCAAGGCATGGCCCATTAATCATGATGAGCCATGCCTTGTCCGAGGTGCATGAATCCTCTTCTGCTTTACATCTTGCCATTTTAACACCTCTATTTGTTGAACTGTAGCTTTTATGACCAAAGATTTTAATACAGGAAGTACACAACAGAACAACAATCCTCCCATTGCTATAACAAAACTAAAAAAACATACCAAATTTAGCAAACCATGCTCCCCACGCTCCCAGTTTTAGGTCTAACCAGTCCCATATTTTATTATCTCTCCCAGCATTTTCAGTTACTTCATGTCTCAGATTTTTTATTTGATTCATGGCTTCAGTAAAAGTCCCATCAGGTGCTGTATTATTAGGAATATATGTACAACATTGGTCACCGAACAGGATACACACACCACCTTTTTCAGCCAATAACCAATTTAGTGCTAGTCTGTTTTGCCAAGTCATCTTGCTTGTTGCATATACCTGTTCTCCTAAGGCAGCTAATGCATTATCTGTATAATTGATGAATCTTTGCTGATTATAGTAAATATAATTAATCCATTCAGCATTTTTATTAGGTGTTATCCATATAAAAAGAGACTCAAATCCTTATTTTACCTCATCTCTTGCTTTGAATTCATCAGGTATACCTCTGGCCTGCCCTATTGAATCTATGTACATGTTAGGATCAGTTTGTTAGGCTTTTTGATCCCGCTTTCTAGTTTTGTTCAACTGTATCATGTTTACCTCTTGATGCAGTCTTACTCTAGTACAGATTCCTGTAAATCTTTGCTTTATTCTCAACTGCTGTAGTACCTGCTTTACAGTTTTCTGAATGAACGCTGATCCATTATCTGAACTGATCTCTGATGGAATTCCAAATCTAGGTATCACTTCTCTTGTAAGAAATTTTATAACTGGCATTGCTTCTAACCATCTACTGAACCGGTCGATTACTACAAGCATGTACCTTTTGCCTCGAACAACTCAAGACAATTTTATTTATATAGCACTTTTAACAATTGACATTGTCGCAAAGCAGCTTTACACAATAAAAAGAAGTAAGTTTGTATGCAATGTGTATGAATCAAAATGATAAGATTGTCCCTGATGAGCAAGCCGAGGGCGACGGTGGCAAGGAAAAACTCCCTGAGATGGTAATAGGAAGAAACCTTGAGAGGAACCAGACTCAACAGGGAACCCATCCTCATCTGGGTGATAACGGATAGCAGGGATTGATCTGTGTAATAGTGTGTACTGGAAGTTCAGTGTAACAGGAGATGTGTTAAAGTTAAAATTAAAAGGAGTCCAGTTTGTTCCTGGAGGCTCAGGTAGACTGTCGGAGATTCCAGTCCTGAGCTATCGAACAACTGAAGTCACAGATCCCCAGAGCATCAATCGATGATAGGACAGTCTTAATGGAAACCATTACACGGGGCATCCATGCGACGAGATCTCCAACCAGAAGCAGGTCTCCAGGACAGGTTAGACGGCTCCAGAGGGCAGAGGGGTCTGGATCACTGGCAACTCAGGAGCGAACATGTATAGCTCGACAGAGAGAGGGAAAGGCAAGAGGGAGAGAGAGAGAGCAGAAAAAGAGAGAACAGAAAATAAGGAGAGATGGCAGTTAGGTATGGTCACAGTCAGCATGTATAAGGTGAATGTATATTAGTGCAAAGTGCAAGCAGGGACTCCGGCAGGACTAATTAGAACAGCATAATTAAAAGGCAGAGCCAGAAGGAAACACAAACATGAGGGCTCCCTGAGATGTAAAGCAACCAATCACCTTACCGTCAACAAACCTGAGTGAACAATGAGAGTGGGGAGGACAGCATCTAAACAAATCTCTATTCACCAGAATACTCTACGTCCATGAGTCCCCCAGATCTGCTCCTTTACCTAAGGTTAATCTATTTACAAAAATGCTTGGCTAAATAAATAGGTTTTTGTGTCCATGTGTACATGGACAATTTCTACACAAGTCCAAAGCTCCTAAAAGACTTGCTTACCATGAAGTTTGGTGCATGTGGGACTTACAGAGACAACAGGAAGGACTGCCCTCAGAATGCAGATAATTCACTGTCTAAAAAGTCTGCCAGGGGGATTCGAGATGGACCTCTTGTATTTGTGAAGTGGATGGACACCCAAGAAGTATCTGTTTGTTCTACCATCCATTCTGCTTATACAGGAGATACTGTGCATAAGAGGGTGAAATTACAAGGTACATGGACTACAAAGACATTTCCATGTCCTGCACCTGTGACTGTGTACAACCAACACATGGGGGCGTTGACCTGTCTGATCAGCTGTTACAGTACTACACCGCACAGCACAAAACAATGAAGTTTTACAGGAAGATTTTTCTACACTTCTTGGACATTGCTGCCACCAATGCTGTCATTGTGCATAAAGAACTATATGGTAACCTGTCCCATAAAGAGTTTATGGAACAACGCATCAAAGAGCTTTGTGGTGTCTCACAGGAAGCAGCACCAAAACGGACAAGTACTGACCATGTACCAGTTCCAGTAGCTGTGCTGACCTCAGATGCCAGAGATGCTGCCACTGCAGGTTGCAGGTTGTGTGTGCATTGCAAAGCAGTCCATGGCAAGCGGCAAAAAACACTTTGGAGCAATGTTCCCCTGTGTCTTCAGTTGAACTTTCAAGAGTGGCTTTCAAGAGTGGCACAGGGGTGTGTGACTGTAGACACCATACACCCATTTTATCTTGCACTGTTCCTGTTTGCACCATTTTGCTTTGAATGTCTGTTTCAGTTGTTTAGTTTTTTTTTTTTTTAATCTTGGAGCACTTTTCTCACTGAATGTATTTTTTCAGTTTATTTTGTTCTGTTCTCGTTGCAGTTTTACCATGAATGTATGTTTTTGTAGGGTTTTTGTATCAATCACTGCTTTTGTTTGCATTATTTTACCCTGAATGTCTGTTTTTACACATTTTATTTATCTCGAACTGTTCTAAATAAACTACAAACAAAGAAATATCTTTTTTGTTTTCAAATTATTTTCTTGTAACACTACCCTCTGTCACATACCTGACTGAAAAGGGTATTTATGCAGCTCATTATTCGGGTCTTTGTCTTATCTGGTGTGAGTAGAGCATTATTCATGATCATTCACACCTCCTCACATACGGCCTTTCTAAACTAAAAGTGTCTTAGAAAATGTAAATGAATATATTGTTTTCTGTGAATGAGTGAAATTTAGTCAAAGTACGTGTATAAGCATAAAGTAATACAGGAATATCTTGGTTTTGGTGACAGAGGCTATAAAGCATAATGGCAGCCTCTCCTGTGGAGATATTCTTGTTAAAGCATCCGTGGTGTGGAGATCTCATAACTAAGATCTCAAGTAAATGGCAAAAGAGAACTAAAGATATGATTACAAAATGGCCAAAGGAGGGGACATTTGATTTGGCTTTGTGTGGGAAAATGGAAACTTTGGTAAAAAATTACGAGACTGCGGCTAGAGAGAAAAAGCGTGTCCAGACAGAGTCGAAAAGACAGCAGTAGAGAGAGGTCCTAGCTCTGTTTAAAAAAGAAGGAGAGGAGTTGTCATGAAAGAATAAGCAAGTGAGGAAAAAGTCTAAAAAGGCAGACAGTGAGGCACAGAATACCAGAGGGGAAGCGTTAGTTACACCTCCCTCATATGTGCAGACAGAAGGTCAATTCCCAATGCTTAAGGGAATGGTTGAAGTTTGGTGAGAAATGCAGATGGAAGGTCATGTAGATCTTGATGCAGATTATAGTGAGCCGGGTGTGAAGTCAAGAAAGAGACAGGATAAGTGGTTGGAGAGACACACGCACACACACACACACACACACACACACACACACACACACACACACACACACACATCACTCAGATGAACTAATTAACATCTGGACTTAACTGATAAACACACATGCACAATCAGTGCTATCAGACCTATTGGTTAACTCTGACAAAGTGCTGATAGTAGGAGACTTTAACATTCATGTAGACGATGCTAACAACACTTCAGCACTCGCATTTATAGATTTGCTAAATTCCTTTGGGGTTAAACAAAATATAAATAGACCAACTCATCGCTTTAATCATACGCTAGATTTAATTATATCCCATGGTATAGATGTCTCTAATATAGACATTCTACCACAAAGTGATGATATCACAGATCATCATCTCTTAGTATATACTCTACCTGTAGAACAACGTAGCTGTGCCTCCCCACGTTATCAATTCAGTAGAAATATTAATCCGACTACTAAAGACAAATTCACAGGTAATCTGCCGGATCTGTCCCAATTTCTTATCAGACCCCTAAGTGCAGACGATCTAGATGAAGTGACTAGCAGCATGGGCACTATTTTTACCAGTACATTAGACACTGTTGCTCCCATCAGATTAAAAAAAGTCAGAGATAAAACACTTGCACCATGGTACAACAGTCATACTCGCGCCCTAAAGAGAGCAACCCGTAACCACGAGCGAAAATGGAGAAAAACTAAATTAGAAGTTTTTAGAATCGCGTATAAAGGTAGTATGTACAGCTATAGACGGGCTCTAAAAGCGGCTAGGGCCGAGCATCTGAGCCAACTCATAGCAAGAAACCAAAACAATCCCAGGTTCCTATTTAGTACAGTGGCTAGCCTAACAAATCCTAAGATGCCTGCAGGGAGAATCCCATCACAGCTTAGAAGTGAAGACTTCATGAACTTCTTCAATGAAAAGATTGATAGTATCAGGAAGAAAATAATGGAAATTCAACCTCTAACATCTCATGATCCAGTCCAGTCTAAAGCTTCACAATTTGATTTTCAGAGCTTTACAGGTGTAGGACAGGAAGAGCTGTACAAACTTATCACCTCGGCTAAATCAACAACATGCTTGTTGGATCCAATCCCAACTAGACTTTTAAAAGAAGTGATAAGTATAGCCGTAGCGCCACTTCTAAATATTATCAACTCTTCATTATGTCTAGGTCATGTCCCTAAACCTTTCAAGTTGGCAGTTATTAAGCCTCTTCTTAAAAAATCTAATTTAGACCCGAATGATATAATAAATTACAGACCGATTTCAAACCTTCCGTTTATATCAAAGATATTAGAAAAGATAGTATCAGCCCAAATATGCACATTCTTGCAGGAAAACGATATCCTCGAGGAATTTCAGTCAGGTTTCAGGCCCCATCATAGTACAGAAACTGCACTAGTTAAAATTGCAAATGACTTGTTTTTAGCTTCAGACCAAGGCTGCATCTCAATTCTTGTCTTACTTGATCTTAGTGCTGCATTCGACACTATAGATCATGATATTCTAATAGATCGCTTACAAAATCACATTGGTATTCAGGGACAGGCATTAAAATGGTTTAGATCCTACCTGTCTGATCGATTCCATTTTGTAGATCTGAATGGAGAACAGTCTGGTGTAATGCCAGTGAAATATGGGGTGCCACAAGGGTCAGTTTTAGGACCTCTGTTGTTCTCAGTATACATGCTTCCCTTGGGTAACATCATCAGAAGACATGGGATTAGTTTCCATTGTTATGCTGATGATACTCAGTTATACATTTCCACAAAACCAGATGAAATACCCAAATTGTCTAGACTAACTGAGTGTATTCAAGATATAAAAGATTGGATGACCGATAATTTTCTTCTACTAAATTCAGATAAGACAGAGATATTACTTATTGGCCCAAAAACCAGTACACACCAGCTCTCACAATTCAGCCTGCGTTTAGAAGGATGTTCTGTTACCACCAGCTCGACAGTGAAAGACCTGGGTGTGATATTAGACAGTAACTTATCCTTTGAAAATCATATCTCCAACATCACAAAAACATCCTTTTTCCACCTTAGAAATATTGCCAAGCTTAGGAACATTTTATCTGTATCTGATGCAGAAAAGCTGGTTCATGCATTCATGACCTCCAGACTGGACTACTGTAATGCATTATTGGGTGGTTGTCCTGCATCCGCAATAAACAAGGTTCAGTTAGTCCAAAATGCAGCCGCCAGAGTTCTTGCTAGATCCAGAAAATATGATCATATAACCCCAATATTATCATCCTGCACTGGTTACCTGTTCAGTTTAGAATTAATTACAAACTAGCATTACTTACGTACAAGGCTCTAAACAGTCTAGCTCCCACATACCTAACCAGTCTTCTGATACGTTACAATCCAGGACGCTCCTTAAGATCAGAAAACTCCGGACTACTGGTAGTTCCCAGAATATCAAAATCTACAAAAGGAGGTAGGGCCTTTTCATATTTAGCTCCAAAACTTTGGAATAGCCTTCCTGACAGTGTTCGGGGCTCAGACACAGTTTCCCAATTTAAAGTAGACTCAAGACGCATCTCTTTAATCTGGCGTACACATAATTAATTTCTTTACCTGATACTCCAGTACATCTATCCTGAATGGCAACCACGCTAATTCTTTTCACCTGCTCTTTATTTTTCCACCCATCCCGAGGCATCTGGAGATCGTGCCAGCTTCAGTAGACAGAGGCCGACCCTGCTTTGACCCAGAGGCATCCAGAGAAGGACCAACTCCAGCTGGATTCTTCTTCATTTTGGTTTGGATCTACACATGCTGCTCCTGAGCTCCCAGTGATCCAGACCCCCATCTGCCCTCTGCACCTGCTGACTCATCCCTGTGCTGAACTGGACTTTGTGTTAATTTAAATTAACTTCTGTTTATGGAACTTTCATCTGCATAACACACATGATGTTATACAATTTCTGTTATCTGCTATCACCCAGATGAGGATGGGTTCCCTGTTGAGTCTGGTTCCTCTCAAGGTTTCTTCCTGTTGCCATCTCGGGGAGTTTTTCCTTGCCACTGTCGCCGTCACCCTCGGCTTGCTCATCAGGGACAATCTCATTATCTAGTCACATTTTTCTTACACATATATACATTTCCATAAGTCTTCTTTTCATTTCTGTGAAGCTGCTTTGAGACAATGACCATTGTTAAAAGCGCTATAGAAATAAAATTGAATTGAATTGAATTGAACAATCACACTGATGCACACCCATCTCAATCTGCTCATACCTACCTACCTGTGCTGCTCCTCGCAATTTTTTGCACAATATTTATTGCTATTTGCACACAATACTTCTGTCAAAATTGTAAACTGTTTACTGCTGCTCTTCCCACTACCTCAATTCACCCTTCATCAAAAAGTACTGTTATGTCTTACATTGTTGTGCCTGTCATGTACCACTTTGTTTGCACATTTGCACGTGCACTTTGTCTATTTTTGTATTTTTTGTATAGATATTGATAGTTCTTCTTTTAGAGTAACTTAAAAATTTAAAATTTATGTTGTACATTTATGTTGTTACATGTATGTAGCACCCTGGTCCTGGAGGAACGTTGTTTCGTTTCACTGTGTACTAACTGTATATGGTTGGAATGACAATAAAAGCCTACTTGACTTGAGAAGAGAGTACACCATTAGATTGTTATAAGGAAGTAAGAGCAGATCTAGAGAGAGTGAAGTTTTATGGGAAGGAAGAGAAGATAGAGGGAGCACAAAACACCAGGACAATCAAGACGTCAGATAGATACAACATTAAGGACTGGACATATGCCATTGTACAGTAGAGAGGATGGGGGTGAGGAGGAGTTGTCATTTAATATAGGCAGTTGGAAGCAGGGAAGGAAAACTGGGAGACTTAGGAACTTAGCTCCACAATTCCCAATTTTCATTAAAGGTGCACAGGGACAATATGTACCATGGGCAACTCAAGATCTCGAGGGACTTGTCAACCGCCTCCCTAACATTCTTGAGGGTGCAGGGAAATGGATTAAGGTCTTAGAAGAGGAGACCTCAGGCAAGCTGTTGTCGGTTGGAGATATGAAAGCTGTTTTGGCAAAGATTGGAGGAAGTTCTCCATGCATCTGATGAGGCGTATGAGTGAGGCAGTAGATACATACCATATGGATGGAACTGTCTTTGATGCCTTTCGCCCTACTGTGTGGCAGGCCTTACGTGCAGAGTATCCAACTGGAGTTGACCCTAAGGCATTAAAGAGTGATCAGCTGGACGAAACAGAGAACCCAACTCTGTACATTCAGAGACAATTAAAGAAGTGGAAGCAAGAGACAGAAAGTGATCCTGAAGGAGACGCCTTGTTGTCTACACCGTTTAGACAAACTATAGTAAATGCCATGCCTCAGCAAACTGGAAGATATGGTTGGTCTAACCTCAAAATCACACAAAGAGTTCTGTGATCACGTCTCACATGCTGTTGAACAGTACAGGAAAAATGAGCAGAAATTGAAAGCTCAAGAGAAAGAGCTACAATGGAACCTAGCTCAGTTACAGCTTGAAGAACTGACTAAGAAACACAAGAAAAAGGTTCAAGCTACCCTAATTACAGCAGAGCAAGTGTCTGGGGGGGGGCCCAGGCAATCCTTCACCCATGATTCAGCCAGCGGCAGTCACAACTCTGACAGCACCAGCAGCCCAACCCCCAAACTCACACCAGATGTCTGCACCAGTTATCAATGTTTACCTTCAGAAAGCGTGGAGAACTAATCAGCGCCAAATGGGACAAAGAGACACTTATGCTAACTTTCCACCAGGCGTATGCTGGGTGTGTGGACTGGCAGGACATAACCGATCAAAGTGCCCCACACATCCATGGCCCCAGTCCCCGATGGGTGCGATGGGAGGGGGGTGGCAGTAGCCTCCTCGAGATCACGTCCAAGGCCCAGTAAACCCATGGGGGGGTCCAAAGCAGGGGTATTAGGGGTGCCCAGAGAATCTTATGGGGGAGAATCAGTTACCTATTTTAACAACTAATGCTGAACAGGAAACCATGTTACACATTGAGGTAGGCGGGAAAAATACACCCATGTTAGGTGATACAGGAGCGTTGATACATGCTTAAATTTAAGTCATGTCTCACATCTCCCCTTGTCTGGGAAATTTGCCAAGACAGTAGGATTCTCAATACAAAAGCAGTTGATTCCTATGACTGCTCCAGTCCGTCTACAAACTAACAACAAAAGTGTGACTATACTATCTTAGTTTCAAGTCAAACACTGGTTAATTTGTTGGGCACAAATGCATTGTGTAAATTAGGATTGCAAATATGGTGTTCTCCAGAAGGGGTGTATGTTGACATGAATGGAATAAAAAAATTAAATGGTAATGACTGAGCCAAATGTGTTTTGGATAGGACAGCTAGAAAGGGATGTACGTCAAGTAATCCATAAGTGGGGAAAGTTCATTAAAGCACAGATCAAATTCAAATTCAAATCAAATTCAAATTCAAATTTTATTTGTCACATACACAGTCATACACAGTACGATATGCAGTGAAATGCTTATATGACCGCTCCGTGACCTTAAATTTTTACAAATGAAAACTATAAAACAAGATTCCAGTAAGTTTCAAAAATATATATAAAATCTGAAGTATAATATATTACAACTTATAAACTTAAGTCTGTACAAATCTTGAGGTAGTATTTTGAAAATGAGATGAGGGGGATGTGAAAAGAAGTCCTTGAAGTGTGCAAATGTGCATATATGTGCAAATGTGCGTTGACATAATTGTCTGTTCTGTGTGTGCAAAAAATGCAGAGGTGTTTTAGTCCAGTGTATTGGTTTGATTAAGAGACCACATCGCCTATGGGAAGAAGCTCCTTCTCAGTCTCTCTGTATTGGCCTTGAGGGAGCGGAAGCGCTTCCCAGACTGCAACAGAAAGAACAGTCCATTGCAGGGGTGGCTGAGGTCCTTCATGATCTTCCTGGCCTTGGTCCAGCACCGCTTGCTGTAGATAGAGTGCAGGTCAGGAAGCTCAGTTCGGATGATGCGCTCAGCTGATCGCACCACCCTCTGTAGGGCTCGTCTGTCCTGCATGGTGCTGTTCCCGAACCAGGTTGCGATGTTTCTTGTCAGGATGCTCTCTATGGTGCAGGAGTAAAAGTTCCTGAGCACCTTAGAGGGCAGTCTAAAGTCTCTCAGGCGTCTGAGGTGGTAGAGACGCTGTCGGGCCTTTTTCACCACGGTGACAGGACCATGACAGGTCCTGCGTGATGTGAACACCAAGGTACTTGAAGCAGTCCACTCTCTCCACTGGGCTCTCGTTGATGACGGGGTCTGGTAGTTCCTCTCCTGCTTAGTGCTGAAGTCCACTATCAGCTCCTTTGTCTTACTGACATTTAGAAGAAGGTTGTTCCTCTGGCACCAGTTCTCCAGATTTCCAATCTCCTTCAGGTAGACCGTCTCATCGTTGTCAGAGATCAGGGCCACCACGACGATGTCGTCAGCAAACTTGATGGTGGTGGAGCTGGTAGTGGCCGCACAGTCGTGTGTGTACAGAGAGTACAGCAGGGGGCTCAGAACACAGCCCTGTGGAGCCCTGCTGAGAGGAAGAGAGGCTGAGACGTGTCCACCCATCCTTACTGCCTGTGGTCTCCCAGTTAGGAAATTAGAGATACACTGACACAGAGATGAGCTGAGTCCCAGGTGCTCCAGCTTGGTGGTGAGTGTGGAGGGAATTATGGTATTAAATACTGAGCTGTAGTCGATGAAAAACATTTTAACATAATTCCCCCTTCTAGTGTCCAGGTGAGTGAGTGTTGTGTGGAGGAGATGAGAGATGGCATCATCTGTAGAGCGGTTCGGGCAGTATGCAAACTGTAGAGGATCCAGAGTGTTGGGTAGTGAAGAGATGATGAAGTCTCTGACCAGCCGTTCAAAGCACTTCATCACCACTGATGTGAGGGCTACAGGTCGACAGTCATTGAAGGAAGCAGGATGTGGTTTCTTCAGAACAGGAACAATGATGGACTCTTTGAAGCATGTGGGGATCACCGACTGAGATAAGGAGAGGTTGAATATCTCTGTGAACACAGGTGCTAGCTGGTCTGCGCAGGCTCTGAGGACTCGACCTGAGATGCCGTCTGGTCCTGCTGCTTTCCTGATGTTCACTCTCTTGAAGGCTCTCCTCACGTCATGCTCGGATATGATGAACGCGTTTCCGCTGCTGGCAGTGACTTCCTCTCTGCAGCCGTTAGCGCCGGTAGCATTAGCACCGCTAGTGTCTTTATCTGCAGCCTCGAAGCGAGCATAAAAGGTGTTCAGCTCGTCTGCCAGAGTCATGTCCGCATTTGTCATACCGGATGTTGGTGCTTTATAGTCCGTTATTGTCCTTAGTCCCTGCCACAGGCTCCTAGAGTCACTCTGTTGGAGTTGTGACTCTAGTTTCCTCCCATAGCGCTGCTTCGCCTCTTTCACCGCCTTCCGGACGTTATATGTTGCAGCCTTGTACTGGTCCATGTCCCCAGACGCAAGTCCCGCGTTGTAGGTAGCGGTGCGAGATCTCAGAGCGTTGCGGATGGTTTCATCCACCCACGGTTTCTGATTGGGAAACGTTCTGATGGTCGTTTACTGTATGGTATCATCCGCTAGTTTCCCGATGAATCCCACAACCGCTTCCGTAAACATGTTAACGTCATTGGAGCTGTTTCGGAACATGTCCCAGTCTGCGTCATCGAGTGCGTCCTGAAGCGCGGCCACTGATTGGTCCGTCCAGCGCGCGATCTCCATCTGAACCGGAACTTCCTGTTTAAGTCTTTGTTTATATTTTGGCATGAGGAAGATGGCGGCATGGTTGGATTTCCCAAATGGTGGACGAGATTGTGCCTTGTAACCATCCTTAACTGATGTGTAACAGTGGTCCAGTGTCCTTTTGCCCCCGGTTGGGCATTGATGTGCTGATAAAAGTTCGGCGCTGCGCGTTTGAGGTTGGCACTGTTAAAGTCCCCCGCCACAATAAGCGCAGCGTCCCGGTGTTTTGTTTGGTGCTGTATGAGAGCCTCATGCAGCTCGCCTAAGGCAGTGTCCGTGTCCACTTGTGGGGGAATATAAACGGCCCTGATTATGACCGATGTAAACTCCCGAGGAAGATAAAAAGGACGACATTTGATAGTTAATAGTTCCAGGTTGGGTGTGCAGGAGCGTGCGAGAGGAACAACGCTCGTGCTGTTGCACCAGCTGCTGTTCACCATTAAACACACGCCGCCTCCCCTTGTCTTCCCCGAGTCCCGTGTCCTGTCCATGCGGTGAACCGAGAAGAACTTGGCCGGCTGAATGGCGTGGGCCGGCACCGCTGGGTTCAGCCATGTCTCGGTGAAGCAGAGAAGATTGCAGTCCCGAATGTCTCTCTGGAACTTTACCCTGGCCCTGAGGTCATCGAGTTTGTTCTCCAGTGACTGGACGTTGACGAGCAGGATACTAGGCAGAGGTGTGCGGTGTGCACGGGCTCTCAGCCTGTTCCTGACGCCAGCTTGTTTCCCTCGGGGCCGCCGCTTCGCGTCGCGTCCTTTGTTTTCCCTCAGGATCTCACTCGGCCAGCTCGGATCCGGAGTTAAAAACGTCGAATTGTGAGTACATTGTAGACCAATAGAAATAACAGTATCTCTATCATACCTAATGCACTCAATGGTGATGAATTTGCCAGTTTAAAGTTGCTAAAAATTAAATTAAAAGACGAAAACAAAGTAAAGTAGGTCGGAGCAGTCGTGACGGCAGCCGACCTCACCGGCGCCATCTTGAATCACAGTTATCTACTTCAGACTTTCACTGTACAATGGTGTATGATCCAACTGAGGATGCTGGATTGGAACAAACATGGCAGGAAGCACAAGGTTGAATTAATTACACAGTACATCATCATAGGTCGGCAAGGAGCAGCTATCAGCATAGATGAGTGTGATTTTCTGAAAAGGTAGTTCAATGTAACTGATTCTGTTCCTCATGTGACATTGTATGTTGGAAGAAATTACAGATCAAAGGACTTAGGACCAATGATGAAGCGAGCTAAAGAAGTCCAGTGGGAGTTTTTTTATTCTATGGATAAAAACTATATCAAAATATTATGTGGTAATAACTTCATTGGTGTTCCTCAGGAAGTTGTTATTAGCCACAAGTCACAGACACAAATTCAATTCAATTCAATTCAATTTTATTTCTATAGCGCTTTTAACAATGGTCATTGTCTCAAAGCAGCTTCACAGATGGCACAAGCATCTGAAGTAGTTGAGATGGTTGAGGATAAGCTTTATAGGGAAATGGAGAGTCAGGTCCCGCCTGAATTATGGTCTCAGCATGATACAGATGTGGGCCTAATTAAATCAGCCAGCCCAATTTAAGTACAACTCAAACCAAATGTTAAACTGCCCAGAATAGGACAATATCCTTTGCGACCTGAGGCAGAAGCTGGTATAAAAAACACTATTGAAAGTGTTGTAAAAGCAGCCGTGTTAGAAGAAACAACTACAATAGTTGCTGTAATACTCCAATTTTCCCTGTGATCAAGCCAGTAAAAATAAATGGCATCTCGTGCATGATTTACGGGCAATTAATCGTATAACGGACGATTATCCAGCAGATGTTCCAAATCCACACACACTGCTAACCAATGTCCCTGCCAAAGCCAAATACTTCACTGTGATTGATCTCTGGTCCGCCTTCTTCAGTATTCCAGTCACTAAGGAGAGTAGATATTTGTTTGCATTTACTTATGCCGGTAAACAATATTCCTACCGTAGAATGCCACAGGGGTTCCATCATGCACCACATATATTTAATCAGGTTTTGAAAGCTGATTTAGCGGATTTAATGATAGAAGGAATTTTGCTACAGTATATGGATGATGCTTTAATATGCTCGTCATCGTTAGAAGCATGCCATAGAGATTACATCAGGGTACTCAGTAAGCAAGCACAAGGAGATCATAAAGTGTCTAAAAATAAACTGCAATACTGCAAGCCTCAAGTTGAATATTTAGGGCAGGTAATTTCACATGGTACAATAGCCATAGCACCTACCCAATTAGAAGGCATAAGTAAAGCACCCTTGCCACAAACAGTTAGACAGTTGATGACCTTTTTAGGCTTAACAGGCTTCAGTGCTGACTGGATTGAGGAGTATGCAGTAAAAACAGCTCCACTGAGAAAAATAACGGAAGAAGAAGGACTGCAAAATCTAAGTGCTCCATTAAAATTAAACACAGATGCACTGTTAGCATTTGAATCGATCAAAAAAGAGATGCAAACAGCGCCCACCCTAGGTATACCTGATTATACCAAACCTTTCCATTTGCATGTGGCTAACCGAGCTGATGGATATGCCTCAGCTATATTGATGCAGGAAACCTGCAGTGGTAGGAAAAAACAGCCCCTAGCTTACTACAGCACTAAACTAGATAATGTAGCACAAGGGTACCCACCATGCAATCAGCAGGGACTTGCAGCAGGACATTATGCGTATGACAAAGCATCTACATTGACTATGGGTTACCCAGTAACCTTTTATACACATCATAAGGTTGTAGAATTAATAGAACAAGGGAAATTTGTTCTAACACAAGCCCGCCTTCTAGCATATTCTTCACAGCTCACATATCCCGACATTACTATAAAAAGATGTTACACGGTTAATCCAGCTGAATTAATTCATTTTGCGTATGAAGGTGTGTCTCATGATTGTGTTGCAAATTCTTTGGCATTTATTAGATTACGGCCTGATCTTGCGTCTAAACCGATATCTGAAGCAGAAGTCACTTACTTTGTTGATGGGTCTAATTTCAGAGACCATTTAGGGAGTCATACTGGGTATTCAGTAATAAAGAAAAATGGAGAAGACTTTGAACCTGTCCTTTCTCAGCACTGTTCACAACTGTGTTCTGCTCAGTTAGCCCTAACCCCAGGTCGTTGTGAGCACTCGATGTGGCTCCAGAGGGGAGCTCAGAAGGATGCACAGGGTGTGTGGCGTTCACAGGTTTAATCATTGCACATAAACATTTTGATTTCAGATGCTCATGGATTTGATCATCGTGCCAGAGGAGAGGTTGTGAGAAAAATTAAAAACCAAGGGTATTGGTCTCCATATCTGCAAGCTATGGTTGATGAGTTCCTAGCTTCATGTGAGATATGTGCTAAACATAATGTCAGAAAGGGAACAGTGACACCTATTGGCCATATACCGGTACCTGAAGGACCATTTAAGCATCTAGTGATGGATTATGTTGACAGGATAGCTTTCTTTCACCTTAGAAATATTGCCAAGATAAGAAACATATTGTCACTAAATGAAAAACTAGTTCATGCCTTTATCACCTCTAGGTTGGACTATTGTAACACCTTACTGTCTGGCTGTTCAACTAGGTGTATAAACAAGCTTCAGTTGGTGCAGAATGCAGCAGCGAGAGTCCTCACTAAAACCAGAAGATACGAGCACATCACGCTTATCTTATCTACACTGCATTGGCTCCCTGTGAAATTTCGCATCGATTTTAAGATACTACTTTTGACATTTAAAGCACTAAATGGTCTCGCGGCACAGTATTTGAGTGAACTGTTAGTGTCTTACGATCCGCCACGCCTACTTCAATCAAAGGATGCAGCCTGCCTGTCAGTACCACGTATTATTAAAAGTACAGCAGGGGGCGGAGCTTTTTCTTACAAAGCCCCAAAGTTATGGAATAGTCTTCCTATTAATGTTCGGGACTCAGACACAGTCTCAGTGTTTAAGTCTAGGCTAAAAACTTATTAAACTAAATTTATTTAGCCAAGCATTTTTGTAAATAGATTAACCTTAGGTAAAGGAGCAGATCTGGGGGACTCATGGACGTAGAGTATTCTGGTGAACTGCTATGTTTAGATGCTGTCCTCCCCACTCTCATTGTTCACTCAGGTTTGTTGACGGTGAGGTGATTGGTTGCTTTACATCTCAGGGAGCCCTCATGTTTGTGTTTCCTTCTGGCTCTCCCTTTTAGTTATGCTGTTATAGTTAGTCCTGCCGGAGTCCCTGCTTGCACTTTGCACTAATATACATTCACCTTATACATGTTGACTGTGACCATACCTAACTGCCATCTCTCCTTATTTTCTGTTCTCTCCTTTTCTGCTCTCTCTCTCTCCCTCTCTTCTTTCCCTCTCTCTGTCTCTCTGTTGAGCTATACATGTTCGCTCCTGAGTTGCCAGTGATCCAGACCCCTCTGCCCTCTGGAGCCGTCTAACCCGTCCTGGAGTCCTGCTTCTGGTTGGAGATCTCGTCGCATGGATGCCCCATGTGGTCTGCCTGGATGCGCTTGGTGGCTGGGGATGGTTTCCATTAAGACTGTCCTATCATGCTCTGGGGACCTGTGACTTCAGTTGTTCGATAGCTCAGGACTGGAATCTCCTACAGTCTACCTGAGCCTCTGGGAACAAACTGGACTCCTTTTCATTTTAATTTTAACACATTTCCTGTTACACTGAACTTCTAGTACACATTATTATGCTGATCAATCCCTGCCATCCGTTATCACCCAGATGAGGATGGGTTCCCTGTTGAGTCTGGTTCCTCTCAAGGTTTCTTCCTATTACCATCTCAGGGAGTTTTTCCTTGCCACCGTCGCCCTCGGCTTGCTCATCAGGGACAATCTTATCATTTTGATTCATACACATTGCATACAAACTTACTTCTTTTATTGTGTAAAGCTGCTTTGCGACAATGTCAATTGTTAAATGCGCTATATAAATAAAATTGATTTGACTTGACTTGACATTACATCGGATCGGGGTCCCCATTTCACAGCCCGGTTCTAGTCCGCCTTCTGTAAATTAATTGGCGCTACCCCCAGCTTATCTTCTGTGCAGTCAGGGCCTAGAAATGGCTATTTGGTGCATGACCTCTAACGAACCACATTACTGGAACCGGATGCTACCATGGATTGAGTACACCCACAACTCCTTACCCACATCTGCCATGGGCCTCTCCCCTTTTCAATGTTGCCTCGGTTATCAGTCTCCACTGTTTCCTTCTCAGGAGGTGGAGATGGAGGTCCCTTCAGCTCAAGCCTTCATTTGTCGCTGCCGAAGAACATGGCTGAAGGCAAGATCTTGGATTCGCCGGACAGTTTCAGCCTTCAAACAGCAAGCCAATCGGTGTCGCTCCAGAGCACTGTTATACCGCATAGGTCAAACAGGGATGCTGTCCTCCCACTACATTCCCCTTAAAACAACCTTGCACAAACTGTCTCCCAGATTCATTGGACCGTTCACCATCACCTTCCTTTCAAGTATCCCAGATTAAACCTCTGGCCTCATGACTACCGAATCAACCCACCCGCCCAGCTCCGTCCTCCCCGACTTGTTGATGACCGTGCACAAGATTTTGAAAGCCAGACGACGAGGCAGAGGCCTCCTGTACCTGGTGGATTGGGAGGGCTATGGCCCCTAGGAGAGGAGCTGGATTCCTTCCAGATTCATCTTGTATCTGTCGCTTATTGATGACTTCCACTATCAACTCCCCAAGGCCCATCTCTAAAACGAAGAGTAATTCTGGCGCTTCCACTTACCTGACATCTTTGCCCTGCCCCTTGTCATGTTCCAAGGTATTCCCCAAAGCATCCTGGCGCGCACTGACTTTCTCTCTCATACACACAGACACACACACACACTGCCCCCACTGCTGCACGCTGACTCTCTCACTTACACACGCACACACGCTCCTCCAGTCACTGTTTACTTAACGTTTAGCCTCTAATAAAAGTCCTTTAAGTGAACCTGTGTTTGCTATTGGGTTCTTTGCTTCTCTGCCTCCTTCCGTGACAAGTTGTTTTGTTCTTATGAGAAGAAGGCCTGATGTGGAGAAAATCAACTAAATAAAGTGAGAGAGCTGCCCTGCTGTTGGTCCAGCCACAAATGGTGTCCTCTCTTCTTCTTCATACACCAAACACAACACAGAGACAGACTAGTTTGGGAGTACATAAAGAGGGTTACAATAATAAATAGGTGAGGCATAGCTCACCCTGTTTTAGCTGAGGACTCACCCTTGCGTCTTCACCTGCATTATCATTTACACAATGGGATGAATAACTGTAGTATAATTAATTTAAAAAAATCAAAACAGGAATTGTAACACCTGCCAATCTAATAAAACACAAACATAATATAAATGTGCTGCTTAAGCCTTTTTAAGACCAGCGAGAGCGCTGGCGGTCACATCTGCTTAACTCAATTTAAGTTCCAATAGAATCATAAACAAAATATAGGACATTAATTCTCTAATAATCAGAGACCTTCCACAGATCGCCCTGTGTTCATGTGTTGTGTATCTTTGTGCTTTGCTCCTAATTTAATTGTTATAATGAACATTTTATAATAATTTCATCCTTAGCTTGTTCATTAATTTTGTTAATTGGATGATGTATTAGGGCGAAATCTAACGCACTCACAAGCTAATTGACGTAGATAGACCAAATAAGTTTTGTAATATTTTAAGTAATTTTAAGTATTTTCTGCAACTTTTTTACATTGACAAGTTTGACATATGTGACACTTCTCTGTTTAGAAAAATACATAGGAACAATAGAAACATTTAACATTTTTCTGTTTTTAAGCAATTTATCTAGCAATTAATATATCTAGTCAGTTTGTATTAATTACGAAAATATTATTTATATAAAATGATAATAGTGTGTGAGGTTATTATGCTGGCGGGTGTTACATTGGAACCCTTCCAGAGACAGCAAAGTGGGTGCTGGAGAGGCCAGGAGAGGACGAGGTAGACATCTAGGATGTAGTAACAACAGAACAGCCTTTATATTGCCAATATTCCAGCAAACCAACAGGCATGATTTGCCAAACACATTTTACAGTAATGCTGAGCTAAATGGAGGCGAAGCCTCCTGAACCTTCTCTGTGTCATTCTGTGTTTCTTTACTTTAGGACCTTCCGGTTCATTATCATATAGGAGAGAGGGAGGATCCTCACCACTCAGCAGGAACCTGCACCTGTTAATGTAGAGTCAGTAATTGTAGTGGCCGTTTGTCATACCTTTACCTTTAAAAGCCACTTAGCTTGCCAGTGTTAGTTATTTTAGTTTACGCGTGCTCCAAACCTTTGTGTTTGTGTATCCTTGTATAAACAGATCCACAGTCTTGTAGTGTGAAGATTTATTATTTATTTTCAAATGAAGCTTGGTCCAGTACCGATTGGCATTCAAAACAAACATTAAATCTTTTCTGCTTCAATAATTACACATTTCACGTTCCTGTTCCACGGGCTACGGTCAAAAACTTATCTGGAGCCACACTTGGCAAGCACTTCTTCCAACCACACCAAACAAACAAAACAAACCCAAAAAATAACTCTCCCTTGCGCATGCCCAATAATTCTAATACAGCGCCACCTACTGTCATAAAATAAACACTGCACGTTCTTAATATTTTAAAATAATAGAACATGCTAAACAATTTGGCTTGCACTATACAACTAACAATATATTGACCACAATAATATCTAAATTTACACATCAATAACCAAACAATGTATCCACAGTATTCAGTGGCTCGTACAATTCTGGCCCCTAATTTTAGGACTGAAGGGCATAAAATTACTTAAAACATATTTACACAACAAGAGCCACGTCAAATTTTACTACACATACATTTGCAACAATGTAGTCAAACACAAATCTTCTTCCCCTTTTTTTTTACAACTGTTTTGCATATAAGAGGCAGCAATTCGCCTATACTCCTGTACATTATTTAAGTGTCCAATTTACAAATGAGGCACAACTTGTCCACTGGCCTCTCGATGGCGCTGAACTTGGTTTTGACTAATACTTTACGAACGAGTCCTTTACTGTCTGGCATTGTCTGCACAACCCTTCCATGGGCCATGATCCATGTGGAGCATTGTTGTCTAGAATCATCATGATGTCTCCTGATGCAAGATTTTGCTTGATTGTATGCCATTTCTGTCGCTCCTGTAAGCTGGGCAAGTACTCCCTCACCCATCTTTTCCAAAACAAATCGGCGAGATACTGCACCTGCCGCCACCTTCGCCTAGAATAGCAATCTTCTTTACCAAACAATCCTGGAGGTAACAAAGGTGTCTTCTTTAACAAAAGTAGATGGTTTGGTGTTAACGCCTCAAGGTCATTTGAGTCGTCTGATGAAACAGTTAGTGGTCTATTGTTAAGTATACATTCAACTTCACACATTAAAGTCTGTAGGCACTCGTCGTCTATTGTTTGCTCATGCAGGACTGATTTCAGCACCTTTTTCACTAATTTTACTTGCCTCTCCCACACTCCACCAAAGTGAGGACCTGCAGGTGGGTTGAAAATCCATTGCACTCGCTTTTGTGCAAGAGTATCTTGTATCTTGGCTTGATTCCACTGTTGCATGCTTAAATGCAGCTCCTTTTCTGCACTGACCAAGTTGGTGCCATTATCAGACCTAAAGATAGCAACTTGACCCCTTCTGCACATAAAGCGTCTGAATGCGTTTATGCACGAATCCGTGTCCATTGTGTGAGTGATCTCCAAGTGCACAGCACGAGTTGTCAAACAGGTAAATAATACGCCATATCTCTTAACGGTGCTGCGTCCTCTTTTAGTTTCTATGGGCCCAAAATAATCGACACCTACATTGGTGAAGGGTGGTTTGTCTGGAAGTAGCCTATCTGCAGGCAAATCCGCCATTTTCTGACTTTGAACTTTAGCTTGGAATTTCTTACACAAAACACACCTGGACAGGAGGAGTTTTCTCACTGCTGAGTTGGCCGCAGGAATCCAAAACCTCTGCCTTAGCTTTGAGAGCATTTTCATGTATGTCTCTGAGAAGCAGGGTTGTTGGATGCAGCCCATTTGGCATGATGATGGGATGCTTAGAATCTTCTGGCATTGTGGACCACCGACTCTCAATATGCCATCTTGCAAAACTGGATCCATCTTATGGATTTGACTGTTCCTTTTAATGGGGAATTTTCCCTTTTTCAATGCCAAGATTTCCTCCCTGAAGCTGTGACGCTGGCAGTGTTTTATTATCTCCCATTCTGCATTGTTGAGATTTTCCAACGTCAAATGCTCCTTATCCAGGGTCATTTTATACTTCTGCATTTCTTTCTGTATGTTGCTCATTTGTCATTCTGCACAAACCTGCTGATGAGTTGCAGCTTCCAGATCTAGATGTTTTTTGCTTAACCGTAGCAGATATGCTTTGATTTTGAGCATCCATGCTATAGCTCTTTTTAGACGATGGCAATTATCGTAACGATTCATAAGCTTGTCAATTACACCCGTGGTATCGATCACAGTTGCACAGTGCACATTTACTGTTGCTCTAACCTCATTGTCTTCTTCTGAAAGTTTTACACTTTCTCTTTGTCTTGGCCATTTGTCTTCAGAATCCTTCAGAAACATTGGTCCTTTTTATCCAACCCTGGTTGTCCAATCTTTCCAAGATGGCGCCGGTGAGGTCGGCTGCCGTCACGACTGCTCCGACCTACTTTACTTTGTTTTCGTCTTTTAATTTAATTTCTAGCAACTTTAAACCGGCAAATTCATCACCATTGAGTGCATTAGGTATGATAGAGATACTGTTATTTCTATTGGTCTACAATGTACTCACAATTCGACGTTTTTAATTTCGGATCCGAGCTGGCCGAGTGAGATCCTGAGGGAAAACAAAGGACGCGACGCGAAGCGGCGGCCCCGAGGGAAACGAGCCGGCGTCAGGAACAGGCTGAGAGCCCGTGCACACCGCACACCTCTGCCAAGTATCCTGCTCGCCAATGTCCAGTCACTGGAGAACAAACTCGACGACCTCAGGGCCAGGATAAAGTTCCAGAGAGACATTCGGGACTGCAATCTTCTCTGCTTCACCGAGACATGGCTGAACCCAGCGGTGCCAGACCACGCCATCCAGCCGGCCGAGTTCTTCTCAGTTCACCGCATGGACAGGACATGGGACTCGGGAAAGACAAGGGGAGGTGTTTAATGGTGAACAGCGGCTGGTGCAACAGCGCGAGCGTTGTTCCTCTCGCACGCTCCTGCACACCCAACCTGGAACTATTGACGATCCTTCAGTGTCGACCTTTTTATCTTACTCGGGAGTTTACATCGTCATAATCAGCGCCGTTTATATTCCACCACAAGCGGACATGGACACTGCCTTATGCGAGCTGCATGAGGCACTCTCACAGCACCAGACACAACAGCGGGACGCTGCGCTTATTGTGGTGGGGGACTTTAACAGTGCCAACCTCAAACGCGCAGCGCCAAACTTTTATCAGCACATCACCTGCCCAACCAGGGGCGAAAGGACACTAGACCACTGTTACACAACAGTCAAGGATGACTACAAGGCACAATCTCGTCCACCGTTTGGGAAATCCGACCATGCCGTCATCTTCCTCATGCCAAAATACAAACAAAGGCTTAAACAGGAAGTTCCAGTTCAGAGGGAGGTCGCGCACTGGACGGGCCAATTGGTGGCCGCGCTTCAGGACGCACGTGATGACGCAGACTGGGACATGTTCCGAAACAGCTCCGATGACGTCAGCGCGTTTACGGAAGTGGTTGTAGGATTCATCGGGAAACTAGCGGATGATACCGTGCAGTAAACGACCATCAGAACGTTTCCCAATCATAAGCTGTGGGTGGATAAAACCATCTGCGACGCTCTGAGATCTCGCGCCGCTGCCTACAACTTGCATCGGGGACTTGCATCGGGGGACATGGACCAGTACAAGGCTGCGTCCTATAACGTCCGGAAGGCGGTTAAAGAGGTGAAGCAGCGCTATGGAAGGAAACTAGAGTCACAACTCCAACAGAGTGAATCTAGGAGCCTTTGGCAGGGACTAAGGACAATAACGGACTATAAAGCACCAACATCCGGTATGACAAACGCGGACATGACTCTGGCAGACGAGCTGAACACCTTTTACGCTTGCTTCGAGGCTGCAGCTAAAGACGCTAGCGTTGCTAATGCTAGCGGCGCTAACGGCTGCAGAGAGGAAGTCACTGCCAGCAGCGGAAACGCATTCATCATCTCCGAGCATGACGTGAGGAGAGCCTTCAAGAGAATGAACATCAGGAAAGCAGCAGGACCAGACGGCATCTCAGATCGAGTCCTCAGAACCTGTGCAGACCAGCTAGCACCTGTGTTCACAGAGATATTCTCCTTATCTCAGTCGGTGATCCCTACATGCTTTAAGGAGTCCATCATTGTTCCTGTTACGAAGAAACCCCATCCTGCTTCCCTCAATGATTATTGACCTGTAGCCCTCACATCAGTGGTGATGAAGTGCTTTGAACGGCTGGTCAGAGACTTCATCATCTCTTCACTACCCAGCACTCTGGACCCACTACAGTTTGCATACCGCCCGAACCGCTCTACAGATGATGCCATCTCTCATCTCCTCCACACAACACTCACTCACCTGAACACTAGAAGGGGGAATTATGTTAAAATGCTTTTCATGCATGTCTGTGTCAGTGGATCTCTAATTTCCTAACTGGGAGACCACAGGCAGTAAGGATGGGTGGACATGTCTCAGCCTCTCTCACTCTCAGCACTGGAGCTCCACAGGGCTGTGTTCTGAGCCCCCTGCTGTACTCTCGACTGTGTGGCCACTACCAGCTCCACCACCATCATTAAGTTTGCTGACGACACCGTCGTGGTGGGCCTGATCTCTGACAATGACAAGACGGCCTACCTGAAGGAGATTGGAAATCTGGAGAACTGGTGCCAGAGGAACAACCTTCTTCTAAATGTCAGTAAGACAAAGGAGCTGATAGTGGACTTCAGCACTAAGCAGGAGAGGAACTACCAGACCCCCGTCATCAACGAGAGCCCAGTGGAGAGAGTGGACTGCTTCAAGTACCTCGGTGTTCACATCACGCAGGACCTGTCATGATCCTGTCACATCAACACTGTGGTGAAAAAGGCCCGACAGCGTCTCTACCACCTCAGACGCCTGAGAGACTTTAGACTGCCCTCTAAGTTGCTCAGGAACTTTTAGTCCTGCACCATAGAGAGCATCCTGATGGGAAACATCGCAACCTGGTTCGGGAACAGCACCATGCAGAACAGACGAGCCCTACAGAGGGTGGTGCGATCAGCTGAGCACATCATCCGAACTGAGCTCCCTGACCTGCACTCTATCTACAGTAGGCGGAGCTGGACCAAGGCCAGGAAGATCATGAAGGACCTCAGCCACCCCAGCAATGGACTGTTCTTTCTGTTGCGGTCTGGGAAGCGCTTCCGCTCCCTCAAGGCCAATACAGAGAGAGACTGAGAAGGAGCTTCTTCCCGCAGGCGATACGGTCTCTCAATCAAACCAATACACTGGACTAAAACACCTTTGCATTTTTTTGCACACACAGAACAGACAATTATGTCAACGCACATTTGCACATATATGCACATTTGCACACTTCAAGGACTTCTTTTCACATCCCTCTCATCTCATTTTCAAAATACTACCTCAAGTTTTTCACAGACTTAAGTTAAATTGTAATATATTATACTTCAGATTTTATATATATTTTTGAAACTTTGCTGGAATCTTGTTTTATAGTTTCCATTTGTACAAATATTTAAGGTCACGGAGCGGTCGTATAAGCATTTCACTGCATATCGTACTGTGTATGACTGTGTATGTGACAAATAAAATTTGAATTTGATTTGAATTTGAATTGCTTGGCAGTCAATCCACGAGAGGCACAGTCGGCTGGATTATCTTTTCAGTTAACGTATCGCCATTGCTCCACCTTTGTTATTTCCTTGATGGCAGCGACTCTATTAGCCACGAAGGTTTTGAGACGTAATGTTTCATTCGTGATGTACTTCAGTACGGCGGTACTATCTGTCCAAAAAACAGAATCCAGTAGTGTCAATTGGAGCTCCTTCTGTAACATGTTGTCCATGTTTACAGCCATCACTGCTGCATTTAGCTCCATGCATGGAATAGTGGTTTGTTTCAATGGGGCCACTCTTGCCTTTCCCATTATAAATGCACAGTGTGTCTCCTCACTTCCATTTGTCAACTTTAGGAATGACACAGTCCCATATCCAATCTCACTGGCATCTGAGAAATGGTGCAACTGCACTGTAGCAATATGACCGAAACCCTCAGGCTTAATACATCTCCTTATCCTGAAGTTTGAAAGCAAAGGCAGTTGACTAACCCAGCTGGTCCAGAACTGCATGAACTGGCTTGGAATACTTTCATCCCATGACAATTTTTGTTTGCACAGCTGCTGCAAAAAGATCTTAGCTAGCAGGATAACTGGAGCCAAAAATCCTAATGGGTCATACACAGAGCTTACAACCGACAAAACCCCTCTTCTTGTGTTTGCCTTTTTACAGATGTTAACCCTGAACTTGAAACAGTCTGTCTCGATGCACCATAGCACACCATAGCTCCAGTTCTGTTATCTTCAGCCGTCTTTCTCAAAGCAAAGTTGGCACAACTAGCAGACGAAGCAGCACCAAACAGATGCACCACCATTTTGTATTCCACCATTTCTTGTGTCAAATCTCCTTCTGGCCACCATAGGAAACGGAGCAGGTCTGTGTCCTCTTCTGAAACTTTCACCTGGTGGTACATAGCCTCTACATCTGCCATTATTGCAACATAGTCCTGTCTGAATCTTGTTAATACTCCAATAAGAGTGTTTGTAAGATCTGGGCCCTGAATCAGCTCTTGGTTAAGTGATGTTCCTTGATAATTGGCTGCACAATCAAATACCACCCTTAATGTATTCTTCTGTGGGTGATACACTCCATGCTGCGGGATATTCCACACTCTGCCATCCTTTCGACCCAAATGCTCCTGTGGCACTCTGACTGCATATCCCTGATTTAACAGTTTACCCATACAGCCCTTGTACTCTTGGTAGAATCTCTGATCTTTGCATAGTCTTTTCTTGAGACTCAGCGCTCACTGCACTGCAACACTTTTGTTGTTTGTTCAGTGCCTTTTTTGTAGGAAGGTTAATGTAGTAATGTCCATTGTCATGACGAACAGAATTTGACACTAAGTTGATGAAATGCTTGTCTTCTTGTGACATTTCTAGCTTGTCATTGCAACAATGCTCCGGAAAGTCAACCTTGTATTGCTGTATTAGAAGCCTCTACACTGCTTCCAATGAGATCCGATTGACAGAAACTGCATGTGTCACGCTCTCCACTACGAGGGAAACACGCAGATCCAATAGCAGAGAATGAGAGAGAGAAAGAGATCAGGAAGGAGACTTACAGCCAGCAGAGGGCGTTCCGGCGCGGGGAGGCAGGGAGGCAGTGCCAAAATCCACGTTGGGGAAACCTTGTCCCGTAATCCAAATAAACTCACGGAGTCAATGAGGAAGCTGATACACAATCCACAAAAGTCTATAACTTCCTTGTGAGAAGTGATCCTGAAGCATGCAGTTAGACGCGAGCAGGGATCAGAGCTGACAGCACATATACATCCAGGGCAGACAATCTCGTAGTCAGACGTGAGCATAGGTCGAAAAACCGGTAAATCCAATAGCGTTAAGTCCGAGAGCAGACAGGTACGTGGTCGAGAGCAAGCGTAGGTCAAAGCCGGTATTCCAAAAAAACATCAAATCCAGAGCGCGAAGATGGAGCCGAAAACGGGAAGCAAGAGAAACAGAGACATAAACAAAACGCGAGAATAAAGGCAATACGGCACAATAATCTGGCAACGGGTGGGTGTCTAGCGGCGTCTTAAATAAGCCGATCTGGTCACTCCAAATCAGTAACAGGTGAGCTCGCGCGTGACTGAGGGCGGCGCGCCGCTAAAACCGGAGTGATCTTGATTATTTTCATAGGCGCTATGTTGTGGGCGAAATCCGGCGCGTTGTGACAGTACCCTCCCCCCTACGGACGCCACTGGGCGTTCTAGACAGGGCCTCTGGGTTCATGCTATGCAACTCAGTTATGAGGGATTTGTCGAGGATAAATCTGGCAGGTATCCAGCTTCTCTCTTCGGGTCCGTATCCCTCCCAATCCACTAGGTATTGTAGTCCGCGTCCCCGGCGGCGGGACTTAAGGAGCTTATGGACTGTGAATGCTTCCCCCCCCTCGATGAGATGGGGGGAGGGGGTGGGGGAGGTGGTGAGGATAATGGACAGGAGACCAGTCGTCGAATCTGAGACACATGGAAGGTGGGGTTGATCTGGCGCATGGATAATGGCAAGGCGAGCTTAACAGAGCAGGGGTTGATCACCCGGGAGATGGAGAAGGGCCCAATATACCTGGGAGACAATTTCTTTGATGTGGTCTTCAAGGGTAAGTCACGGGTGGATAACAATACTCTTTGGCCAATGCGATACCGGGGGGCTGCAGAGCGGTGGCGGTTGGCTTTACATCGGAAAATGTTTACTGATCGCCACAATTGGGAGCGGGCCTGCTGCCACGTCCTTTTACAGCGCCGGTCGAATGCTTGGGCAGAAGGCACTGCGACTTCCTCCTCTTGAGCAGGGAACAGACGCGGTTGGTATCCCAGACAGCACTGAAAAGGTGACATTCCGGTGGAGGACGTGGGGAGCGAGTTGTGGGCGTATTCTATCCACGGGAGAGCTCTATTCCATGAGGCCGTGTCCCGTAACGCCATACATCTAAGATACTTCTCTAGTTCCTGGTTGATCCTTTCAGTCTGTCCATTGCTCTGGGGGTGGAATCCAGAGGATAGGCTGGGCTGGGCGTGGCACCAATAAGCTTGCAGAAGGCTTTCCAGAATTGTGAGGAAAACTGTGGGCCCCTGTCAGAGATGATGTCTGAAGGAAGACCGTGGAGTCGGAAAACATGGGACACCAGGAGTTCGGCTGTTTCTTTAGCTGAAGGGAGTTTGGGGAGCGAGATGAAGTGAGCGGATTTGGAGAATCGGTCCACAACTGTCATGATGCAGGTATTATTGTCTGAGGGTGGTAATCCTGTAACAAAATTCGAGGGAGATGTGAGACCATGGGCGATGAGGGATAGGGAGTGGTCTGAGAAGGCCCTCCGGGGGGCGATTAGTGGCCTTATTCCTGGAACAAGTATCACATGATGCTACAAAGCCCTGAACATCTTCCTTGATAGTTGACCACCAGAAACGTTTAGTGAGAAATAGAGTGCGGGCAACGCCCGGATGGCATGCCAACTTGGAGCTGTGGGCCCAGTTTAATACAGCAGGACGGAGAAGACTTGGGACGAAGAGTCGGTTCGGGGGGACGTTGCTTGGACCTGGTTCATGTTCCAGCGCGCGCAGTACCTGGTTCTCTATGTCCAAACGAGTGTCAGCCATCAGGCAATGTGGAGGGAGAATGGATTCTTGGGTGGGGGAATCCATAGGGAGGGAGAACTGTCTAGAGAGGGCATCAGGTTTAGTATTCTTAGAACCCGGGCGATAGGACAAGGTAAAAGTGAACCTGGAAAAGTACAAGGACCAACGAGCCTGACGAGAATTAAGTCTCTTGGCTGACCTTAAATATTCCAAGTTTCGATGGTCTGTCCAGACTAGAAAAGGGTGTTCAGCCCCCTCCAGCCAGTGTCTCCACTCCTCCAGTGCTAGCTTTACGGCTAACAGTTCGCGGTCTCCGATTCCATAATTGCGTTCGGACGAAGAGAGTCGGCGTGAGAAGAACGAACAGGGGTGGAGTTTGTTATCCTTAGGGAGCCTTTGGGAAAGAACGGTGCCCACACCTGTTTCTGATGCGTCCACTTCGACCACGAACTGTAGGGATGGGTCCGGGAAGGTGAGGACAGGGGCAGATGTGAAACGGCGCTTGAGTTCCTTGAAGGCCTTATCCGCCAGTGCACTCCATTGAAACAATGATTTTGTGGACGTGAGGGTAGTGAGAGGTGCTGCCACGGAGCTATAGTTCCGGATGAAACGTCTGTAAAAATTGGCGAAGCCCAGAAAACGTAGAAGTTCTCGCCTAGAGGAGGGTATCGGCCAATCGGTGACTGCCTTTACCTTAGCTGGGTCCATGCGAATACCTGATGGTGATATGAGGAACCCGAGGAAGGAGGTGGAGTCGCTGTGAAATTCACATTTCTCGGACTTGACATAAAGTTTGTTGTCCATGAGCCTTTGTAGAACTTGTCGGACATGGGATCTGTGTTCCTTCAGGGTGCGAAAGAATATCAGAATATCATCAAGGTAGACGAATGCAAAAACATTAAGGAAGTCTCTCAGTGTATCATTAATCAGGGCCTGGAAGACAGCCGGGGCGTTGGTCAGTCCGAAGGGAACCACGAGGTATTCATAGTGGCCCGTAGGTGTATTAAAGGCCGTCTTCCATTCGTCCCCCTCTCGAATCCTCACTAGGTGATAGGCATCTCGAAGGTCTAACTTAGTGAAAACACGTGCATCCTGGAGTAACTCAAAGGCTGAGGACATGAGAGGGAGTGGGTAGCGATTCTTTACAGTGATCTCGTTGAGCCCCCTATAGTCAATGCAGGGTCGTAAAGATTTGTCTTTCTTCTCCACAAAGAAGAACCCCGCGCCTGCTGGAGAAGAGGAGGGACGAATGATTCCTGCCGCAAGGGATTCCGTAATGTATTGATCCATGGCCTCCCTCTCCGGGCATGAAAGAGAATATAATCACCCACTGGGCAGGGTAGTACCAGGAAGAAGGTTAATAGCGCAATCATATGGGCGGTGGGGAGGTAGACTGCGAGACTGCGTGAGATTTGCTAAAAACTTTCCAGAGATCGTGATACTCGGTTGGGACATTTGAGAGGTTGGAGAGGTCCTCAGGCTGAGAGGATGGAGCCCCTTTGACAGCAGAACGGAGACATGATGATAGGCATGAGGTACTCCATTCCAGAACTCTCTTATTGACCCAATCTACATGAGGATTGTGTAGCTGTAGCCATGGGAGACCCAAAACGAGCGGGGCATGGGAGCTTTTAGCAATCAAGAAGGAAATCACTTCTGAGTGGTTTCCTGAGAAGTGCAAGGTGACTGGTTCTGTGCGATGAGTGATGGGGGCCAGGGAACAACCATCGAGGGCCTGCACAGTGAGTGAGTGACTCAGGGGCGTGGAAAGGATGCCAAGGAGGTTCGCCAGTGAAGAGCAGATCAGATTTTGGTCGGCCCCTGAATCCAGCAGGGCATACGTGTCATGGGATTGGTTATTGTGGGTCAGAGTTACTGAAAAATAGGAGCGATGGTTGGGAAAAGATTTAGGATCCGGGCCCCCTGGTGCACCCAAAATTACCGAGGGGCCTGGCCTTTTACCAGGCAGTTTCGTGAGAAATGACCCAACTGGCCACAGTAGAAACATGCTCCCTTATCCTGTCTCCATTGTTGTTACTTAGGAGAAATACGGGTCCGGCCCACCTGCATTGGTTCAGGAGGAGTCTCCATAAAGCTGGTAGTAGCTGCGGGTGGTGATGGCCAGAGGCTCAGGCTGCGCTCCTGCTGCCTGAGGCGCTTACGAGCATCAATGCGTGCTGCCAAATCAATGAAGTTTTGGAGATTGGAAGGTGGTTTGCATGCTGACAGTTCGTCTTTGACATTATCTCAGAGACCATGGAGAAATGCGTCAAAGAGTGCTTGGTCGTCCCAGCCACATGAAGTCGCTAACGTGCGAAACTCAATGGCGTACTCATGGACAGATCGGGTTCCCTGTTGAAGAGTTAATATCTGTCCAGCCGCCAGACGTCCGGTAGATGAGCAATCAAAAACGCTTCTCATTTCTTCGGTAAATGATTTATAGGTGAAACAGCAGGGCAATTGGGCATCCCACATAGCGGTTCCCCACTCTCTCGCCCTACCGGAGAGGAGGGTGATAATGTATGCCACCTTAGCTTGTTCTGTAGGAAAAGACGAAGCCTGTAACTCAAGAACTAGAGAACACTGAGACAAGAAAGAACGGCAGGTGTTAGGATCCCCATCATAGGTAGGCGGGGCAGGCAGGCGTGGCTCATGGGGTGGTGCGGCAGCTGCGGCTGCCAAGGGGCGAGGAGCTGGGGTAGGAGCTGGAGGTGCTTGTAGTTGCTGAATTTGGTTGGCGAGTGAGGTCAGGGTTTCAGTTACTGTTTTAAGGGTGCTGGTGACCTCCTGAATGTCATGCTGATGTGAACCCAAGAGCGCTCCCTGACTTTCCAGTGCCGATCTCAAGTGGGTAAACTCCGCTGGATCCATAATGGCCAGATTATACTGTCATGCTCTCCACTACGAGGGAAACACGCAGATCCAATAGCAGAGAATGAGAGAGAGAAAGAGATCAGGAAGGAGACTTATGGCCAGCAGAGGACGTTCCGGCGCGGGGAGGCAGGGAGGCAGTGCCAAAATCCACGTCGGGGAAACCTTGTCCCATAATCCAAATAAACTCATGGAGTCAATGAGGAAGCTGATACACAATCCACAAAAGTCTATAACTTCCTTGTGAGAAGTGATCCTGAAGTATGCAGTTAGACGCGAGCAGGGATCAGAGCTGACAGCACATATACATCCAGGGCAGACAATCTCGTAGTCAGACGTGAGCATAGGTCGAAAACTGGTAAATCCAATAGCGTTAAGTCCGAGAGCAGACAGATACGTGGTCGAGAGCAAGCGTAGGTCAAAGCCGGTATTCCAAAAAAACATCAAATCGCGAAGACGGAGCCGAAAACGGGAAGCAAAGCGGGGTCGTAACCGGAGAAACAGAGACATAAACAAAACGCGAGAATAAAGGCAATACGGCACAATAATCTGGCAACGGGTAGGTGTCTAGCGGCGTCTTAAATAAGCCGATCTGATCACTCCATGACTGAGGCAGCAAAAACCAAGAGGTGGCGTGGCGCTAGAACCGGAGTGATCTTGATTATTTTCATAGGCGCTATGTTGTGGGCGAAATCCGGCGCATTGTGACAGCATGCTCTTCTTCACTACATTCTCTAAGTGGTCCATTTACAGTCCATCCAAGCTTTGTCTTTACGGCATATGGGCCGTTCCTTTGGCTGTGAATAACTTTCCATGGCTCAAACACTTCATGCACATCGTTACCGAGAAGCAGACCTATTTCGGCATCAATGTGCGGTATTTTCACCTCTTGAAGATACGACCATTTTTCAATATCTTTCTGCATCGGAATGTTTTCTTTTGTCACCGGAATGCTCTTCTGTGTGAAAACGGTTGGCAAGTGAATAAAGCGATCTTCATTTAGCCCACAAACTTGCAAATCTTTGATGAGAAAACTTCCCACCTGCTTGGTTGAACCCATAGTAGTTAATATGAGTTTAGTACCTTTTCCCTGGAGATTTAGCTGACTTGCTAAAGCATCTGTGCAGAATGTTGCAGAACTGCCAGGATCCACAAAAGCATAGGTTTCCACAAGTTTATTGCCACTCTTTGCTTTGACATAAACTGGAAGAATGGTAAGAACACATTTGTGTCCGGCCCCATTGCCACACATTTCTTCTTCGTCCAAATTCACAAGTGCGCTTGAAACAACTGTTTGTTCTCAGTTGACTTTATCCGGGATCTTTACACTCGTACGTTCAGATACATTCTCTTTTCTTGATATATGCAACACATTTGGGTGTTTTTCTAAGCATATTTGACATGTCATTTTTCTTTTGCAGTCCTTACTCATATGTCCTTTCCTCAGACATCCAAAACAAAGTCCAGCCTTTCGAACAAAGTCCAGTTTGTCTTTATGAGAGCTTTCTGCAATGTGATGACATTCTGCTAGTGCATGAGTTCCATCGCAGAACAGGCATGGTTGCAGAAGGGCAATATTGCTTGAGTTTCCATTTGCTTTTTCCTTTAATTTATTGTTTTCTTGCTTTTTTGTTGCAACACTAGTAGCAAAGATGTTTCCTTTTATTTTTTCCTTCTTTGCAGCCTTTTCCAATATGGGCATTCTCCTTTCTTTCTTTTCAGTTGCAGAACCATGTAAATCACCAAAAAATGGATCTGTGATGATCCTCGCTTGCCTGTCCACAAACGTGACCAGGTCGACAAATCTGACTCTCATGTGATTTCTTTCCTGAATCTCAAATGAGTGTGCTCTCAATTTTCCCCTCATTTTGTAAGGCAGCTTTGAGATGATTGCTCTCATGTTTGTTGGGTTATCTAACTCATCCAAATAATCCACATCATCCAATGCATTAGAACAACTTAGAAGAAACAATGAAAAACTGTTGAGTGCCACTGCATCCTCTGGCTTTATCTGTGGCCACTTAAGCAATTTTTCCATTAACGCTGCTGCAATTTTTAATGCATTGCCATAACGATCCTCCTGTGGATCATTGCCATAACGATCCTCCTGTGGAACAAGTGCATGGCTGCTTGGTAGCCATGATCTGCGGGCATATGCTGACAGTTTTTCACAAGATCCTGTGGCTCACCTCTTGTATATTGTTCCAAAAAATACAGCTTATCTACACTGCTGTTAGTTCTTGATGCTACCGTGTGTTCAAAGGCCTTAAGGAATGATCTAAAGTCCAATGGATCACCATGGAAAATGGGCACCTCACGGTGTGGCAGCTGAGCTAACTGGTGGTGCCTTACCAGCATTTCTGTAATATCCGTCTGCTGCTTCATGACTCTGCAGATATCATTTGTGGTGTTACTTCGCGACTGCAGAAATCCACCAGCTGCTGTACTTGAATCTATTGATCTTTCCACCTTTGGTCTTACCGATGCCGCTTGCAGCTTCTCTGCCCCTGCTGTAGGCCTGGGCAAAAGCTTACATTCCGTCTTTTCCTGTACTGGGTCTTCTTGTGAAAGAGGATATGTCACGTTAGCAGCCTCTGCATATTCATTCATTGCATCTTTGTCCTGATTGTCATATTCTTCAAACACCTTTATCTTAGCATTGGTAACTGCTAAAGCTGTTTTTATTTCCAGCTCCTCCTTCTCTGCTTGTAGATGAGCCTACTTTACAGCTAAAGCTGTTTTCTGTTTAAGTGCAACTGCCATGGCTTCCAACTCTGCACGTTTGGCTTCTGCTTTTAAACGTACTGAAGATGCAGAAGATGCACTAGACCTTTTGCTGCTTGATCTTCTACTGGATCGTGTTACTGAAGATATACTGTCCATGGGAGTTACTTCCTCATCACATGCATGCCTGCTTTCCCTTTTAAGCTCAGTCTGCTTAATCCACACATCAGTTGCTTGCATAAAGTAATGACACTTATCCATTTTTGGAATGAACCAATATTCTTGATCATCACTCTTTTCATCTTCATGAAGATAGAGTAAAACGGTATCATTGCTTTCCTTGAAATCATCTAACAATGTCTTGAATATTTTCATCTTTGACTTTACTTCCTCCACATCACAGTCTCTTTTCATTAGTTGCTCTACTTCGTTTGATTTAGCAGTTAATTGCCTTAATTTACCTCTCCTTTGGTTAATATGACGATTCAGCTGCTCTTCTACAGACCTTTCTGTGTACTTGACTGTCCTCTTCTGGTCATCAACCGTAACTGCATCACTATCGACGCTTTCCTCCGACATGGTTTATAGATCCACAAATATAATTTCACAAATTTATATTCCAGGGGTGACTCATGCGTGAAGCAATCGCTAGATCCAATGACAAGAAATAATCCAATTCAATTGCCCCTGTTCGCAGCTTCATACATTCCCATGTGCAACGTCAAACATGCCCAGGAATTAGCCCAGCCCATCGACATGTGCATCCAGTTCAATCGTCCATATTTTCGAAGTTTTTGACTTAATTGTAGTGGCCGTTTGTCGTACTTTTACCTTTAAAAGCCACTTAGCTTGCCAGTGTTAGTTATTTTAGTTTACGCGTGCTCCAAACTTTTGTGTTTGTGTATCCTTGTATAAACAGATCCACAGTCTAGTAGTGTGAAGATTTATTATTTATTTTTATTATTTATTTATTATTTATTATTATGAAGCTTGGTCCAGTACCGATTGGCATTCAAAACAAACATTAAATCGTTTCTGCTTCAATAATTACACATTTCACGTTCCTGTTCCACGGGCTACGGTCAAAAACTTATCTCGAGCCACACTTGGCAAGCACTTCTTCCAACCACACCAAACAAACAAAACAAACCCAAAAAAGAACTCTCCCTTGCGCATGCCCAATAATTCTAATACAGCGCCACCTACTGTCAGAAAATAAACACTGCACATTATCAATATTTTAAAATAATAGAACATGCTAAACAATTTGGCTTGCACTATACAACTAACAATATATTGACCGCAATAATATCTAAATTTACACATCAATAACCAAACAATGTATCCACAGTATTCAGTGGCTCGTACAGTAATAAAACTCAGAGAGATCCAGGACAGAGTATTAGTGGACAATGCTGCATGTGCTAACGTCTACAATGTTAGTATTTCAACCATTACTGGAGTTTTGACCAAACATCACACCACAACAAAGCAGCTGTACACGTCGTCCTGAGAGAGGATCTCTGAGCGCGTAATGAACCTGAGGTACCACTGTGTCCAGGCTGAGCCTAATCAGATGCCGTACAGTGAGCTTATCTACTGTAATGTTCAGTAACTCTTTGTGTTGTGGAGTCATGGAGCTCGAGGCTCAGCAAATTCCTTCATTAATTTTCATTCAATATTTTCTGTCAATGTTATGTACGAATTAAACAAGGAAGAAAAGCAGAATAACAAAACCCTCACATTCCATTTTGGAGCAGAGTGATCTGGAGGTTCTTACTTGTTCCTCCACGTGTTGCGCTGGATAGCATTTTTTTTTTATTTTTTTTTATTTTGTGCCATTAAAGGAAGTCAAACATAAACCTGTCTGAGGAACTCCACTTAAACCAGTGCGTGAGCTTTTAGACATTAGCTTTACCAGCACTAAAGACAAAAGATGAGCTCTTGTAAGCTTCACACAAGCAAAACAACTCCACTTTCTACAGAAGATCATTAGTAACACACACACACACACACACACACACACACACAGTGTCTATGAGTATACATGGTATAAAGTTTTTCAACTTTGGTGTGAACATTTGTACATTTGCACTCACTCACTCACTCATCTACAGTATACTGCTTAATCCTGTATTCAGGATCACACTATCCTGGACAGGATGCCAATCCATCTCAGTGCACAGGATTGAAGTACACAAAACATATATGTTGCACATTTCCGGTGTATGTTTACATATAAATGAGCACTACTATTGCACTACTGCACTTTAAAGATGCACAATATCACCGCTGCTCATCATTTCACTTCACACTCCATGACCACACTGTACATTCATACATTCTTCTTTATAATTTATTTTATTGTAACAAAATTATAGGTTTTATATTTTATATTTAGAATATTAACAAATATTCTTTATATAAAATAATAAGTGTGTGTGGTTATAATGCTGGCGGGTGTTACATTGGGACCCTTCCAGAAACAACAAAGTGGGTGCTGGAGAGGCCAAATAATAAGAATATACTTTTTCTGTGTACATGATGCTTGTATATACAGGTGGGAACCGGAGTAACTGTACATAAGGTGCACCAGTGAGGTGCAATAATAATAATAAAAAGAGTGTGAAAGTAGATGATCATATCAGTGCAACCGAGTGGACAGCGAGTGGAATGTATATGAGTGTTACAGTGATGACTGAGAATTCTGACAGAGCAGAGAGAATTCTGACGCCCTCTTCTGACAGAGCAGAGTTACTGCAAAGACTAATTGCAGTCTGCAGAAAAGACTTTGCTGAAGCTTCTCTTAAAGTGTTAAGCCAGTAGGTTGTGAGGGGATGTGAGGTGTTTCCCATGATGGTTCACAGTGTAGTTATTATTATTATTATTATTATTATTATTATTATTATTATTATTTTAGATGCCTGATTATATCAGTACAGACAGTAAGGTAGTCTATGAGACAAATAAAATCCAGAAAAGTATTCTAATATTTTGAAATACTGAATTTTTGAAACACTAAAATCACTTCATGTTTATTGAATCTAGAATATAAGAATCGGATTTTCACTTTTTTAATTAAATAATATATATATATATATATATATATATATATATATATATATATATATATATATATATAAAGACTTTTCTATGCTATTCTAATTGTTTGAGATGTACTGTATATTCAAGATTCAAAGAACTTTATAAATCTCAGAGGGAAATTGCTTATTCTTGGTTACAGTTGCTCGCAGTTGTTATCCAGTAGAAAGGAAAAAGTAATAAATAAGGAAATAATAACAATAAAATAAAATAAGAAAGAATGAAATAAAAGAAAACAAAACTAAATATAATAAAATGAAGAGACCCAAAACAGTAACAACCATATTACATACTAAACTTTTTGAATACATTATTGCACATTCGATATGACCCAAGAGCACTGGTAAATATTGTACAATTAATACAGTAATATAATATATGTTTGTAATATTGTATTAGTATATGTAATATTGTATTATATATTGTATAGATATGTAAGACTGTAATTATTACAATCCTAAAACAGGTATGAAATATTGTATATATATATATATATATATATACATATGGATGTATATTGTATATTCTAATTAGAATAGCTAATTGTTTAGAATATACAATATACATCCATATGTATATACGTGACATATCCATATATAATTTTTTTTTTTTTTGGATATGTCACATAGGACCAAAGTTACCATTGTTTTATACTATGTAAAAAATTTTTACAGCTAATAGAATATGAGAGTTGTGTTGCAAAAATGTACAACTAAACACAAAAAACACTCATATTATTATTATAGAGTCATAATGAAACTGAACTGCCCATAAAAACACCTGATGGTATGTGCCTGTGGTATTTCTTTGCCTGAGTGACTCTTGAAACGTAACCCTCGATTGCTCAGATGTGTAAGAAGAGAAGTGTAATGTAGACTGTAGATGCTTTAAAACTTGGATTTTAGAAGGACAAGAGCTAGGACTTTTTTATGATACTGCTCCTTCTGCAGAAGTAAATTAATTATGCTGTGGTTACTTTGGTCTGATCCACTTCATTCGTCTGTGTACAAGGTCTACATAGTTTTCAGGATTTTTACCACCGCCTGCCAGATGCCATAAATGTGTTTAACGGAGATAATGGCTTAATGTTGGTGTTTTGTGGCCACAACTGAATTGGAACAATGTTTACTCTTTACCACTTCACAACCACTTTGACAGAAACACCACACACACACACACACACACACACACACACTCTTTGCTGACACACATTTTACGTACAGTACGATTGAAAGTGAAAGCGGTTGTGGTGTATAAAAGGACCCAGACTGCAGGAGACACTTCACTTCTCACACAGTGATAGACTTCTCTCTACAGGAATAAATCCAGGTTGCATTTTCTTTTACTTTATTCACTGTACATATTATACAATTCCAGTGTTTTGTGTTCTCTTGCATTGCTATTTAATACTGACCAGTGTTTAATGTTTTAATGTAACAGAATAACCTGAATAATGGGTGCCAAGGTTTCAGTCAAGAATAATACTCCTTATTCCTGGTACTTCGCCCGTGGGGGTGTCGAGGTGAGACCTTCTGATGCCTTTACTGTACAATTTTATTTCTGCAATTCTATACTCTAATCCCTGCTTTACATTGCTTTTCCTCTAGTTATAATGTCCTCTGATTAGCCAGAAAATAACAGAGAGCATGACATAGTGTCTCAAAACAATGTCAGTCGTGTTTTACATGTTAAAATGCTTTTTTTGATGGAATGCTCGCCAGTATAACTACATTGGTCCTGGTGGTGCGGCGTACTATGATGAGGGCAAGAAACTCCATTGCTACATCCACTTCAGATACGAAAATCACAACTGGGACAGTTTTGTCTATGAGTTTAACACCCATAAAGGCGACGCCAGGTTTACCTTAAGCGAAACCCCTGACCGTTCCCAGATTCAGCTCTACTGCACCTCCGAGGGGATCTCTCAGTACTGTCCGAACCACGGTGAGCTCATGCAAACAGCCATATATGTACTTGTTGATATGGATGGAAAATATAGTCTTATACTTAATTATGTCTGTTTGGAGCAGATTTATATTCTTTTTAGCAATTAATATACTTTCTATAATATTAATATAATCCATTTCTAGCATTTATATCTTTAACATACAATATATCTAAAGCATTTCATGTCCAATTTCCAACCTCTTAGCTATTGGTGGACGACTCTTCTGCAGCCTGTTTTGAGTAATACAAAATACTAACCTCCTTGGAACAGTTGATATTGAGATGTTTCTGCTACTTCTGCTCTGTAAAGCTTCAAAACGGCTCTAATCTGACGTGCTAATTGTTAAATCGTGATTTCTGAGGCTGGTGACTCTAAATGAACAGGAGAGGTAAGAAGTCTTGCTTTTTTGGGAAGGTCTTCATGAGAGCCAATTTCATCTTGATGGGTTTTGGATATCAACTGTTCAAAGGAGATTATTGTGTGTTTTGAATAAACGCCTTCAGTATTGTTTTACCATGTAGAAAGAAATAAACATCATGGAAACAGGAAACACCACGGAGTTAGAAGGGGTGTACAAACTTTTGACTAGTAATGAATATATTACTGAGAATTGACTGCTAAGAGATTGGAAATTGGACATGAAATGCCTTAAACAGCTTTTTTTCTGTTAATAAAAATTAAATCATTATTTAAAAACCATTTTGGCCATAAATAATGTATGAGGAGAATAATAATAAAATATTACTGTTTTGGCATCGTGCACATTTACATATATTTGCTTTGTGAACATTATTTGTGTAACATTTATCAGAGGAGGATGTGCTCAGGAGGAGTTAATTGCCTTGTTATCTCTTGATAGATACCACTGGTTCTACTGATTTCAGATTTAAAATGTTAAAATTCACATAAAGTAGATGGATGAAAGTAATATCACTCTTAACTCTCTCTCTCTCTCTCTATCTCTCTCTCTCTATCTCTCTCCGGATTATGTACAGAATTCTTTCATTTCATTTATATACAGTAAGGTCCATAAGTATTCGGACAGTGATGTAACCTTGAACTTGTGTATCTGTACTCTGTCAAAATAGATTCCTCAATGTTGTAGAAGTGTTAAAAAATTCAAAGAGCTTTAACAACATCCTGCAGTAACTGTTGAGGAATTACAGCTATTTTATAAAATTCCACCATTTTCAACTAAATAATCAGTTAATGTCCAGCTATGTCCGTCTCTTAATTCATTTTTGACATAGGGGGATTAAAGGTCTGGTGTTACTTCACTTGATGTCCATCATTAGGATGAACAAAGCAGACCTATCAAAAATAGAGTAGAAACTTAGCCAAATCAACGATCTGGGTTAGGGTTAGGATTATACATGTTCTTAAAAGGATGTAACGCACTAGTGAGCTCAGCAACACCAAAAGGCCCAAAGTAAAGCAAAGGCGGAGCAGCTGAATGAGGAAACTGAAACTGGAGCGTCTTTGTTAAAATGGCTATGATTCTTAAATCATTAATGCTGTACGCTTGTTCCACCTTAATGGTAAATGTCTCTCTTGCCAAATAGAGATAAAAAGATAAAGCTTCCCCAATTCAGTCATCAGTTGAGTAGATAATACAGATATTCTAGTGAACAGCTGTGACAGTGTGTATCTAGTGCTGAGAGTGATGAAGGCTAATCACCAGCTGTGTAAATAAATTACCCAATAAACTGCATTATCTGTATGTATATAGATAGTGTACTGTATATACTGTAGGTGTACATGTTTCTGTCACATCTGTGCCACCGCAGCCCCGGGGGTTCTGGCTCCCCGGGGTACTGAGCCGCCTCCTTGTCTCCCCCTGGTGTGTCTGCGTGTGTATGTCTTTCACCATTAGCACTAAATGAAGTTCACCTGTGTCTTCCTTGTGTGTCTCCCTATTTAAGCCAGCCGCTCCCATAGTTCTTTGTCTGTTCACCGTTTGTCTCATTTGAGAGCTGCCCGTGTGTGTGTGTGTGCGTGTGCGTGCCTTTTTGTGATAATGCCAAATCTTGCATCTCCCCTCTCAGGACTGAGCCACAATTAGAGAGCGGAGCACGTCGACCAAAGTGACGAACTAGTGCGAGTGACGTCAAGGTCAAGTTCACGAGTCTCTCTCTCTCTCACGCCTGAAGCCTTCCTGTTTTCGCCGACTCGGCCATCTTATGTTTGTATAGACTGTGAAAGGATCCGCGCCCGCTCTTGGCTCCAGTTCTTGAGTTGATTTGCCTTTTCTGTTTTTTTTGGTTTTGTCCGTTGTTTTGTGAGAGAAGAAAATAAACAAGTCAAGCGTTTCCCTGCATCTGCGTCCATATTCATTTTACCAAGATGACAGTTTCTAACTGTGTGTCATCTGATGACTGTGTCTGGTGCCTTTAACCCTTAGGAGTCTGAGGGTGTTTTGGGGCCCTGAAGAAGTTCTGACATGTCCTGACATTTGTATATTTTTCAGTTACTTATAAACATATAAATGTCTAAAGACTAACTACACTGTATTCAACACAAACTGAGCTACAGTAATATGTGAGCAGCATGTATGTACAAGTTTGTATTTAGGAAAAAATAACAGTTACGCGTGATTATTGAAAACAACAACAAAAAAAATCACTGAAATAAGGTCACAAAACACATTCATAACATTTGTTTACAAGACATTTTTTTGGTTACCTGGATCTTGTAGTCTAGAGTTTTTACTTCAAAATGATGTGATAATCATCTTGATCACTCATTCACAGAAAACAATATATTCATTTACATTTTCTAACACGCACTTTTGTTTTGGAAAGGCCGTATGCGAGGAGGCGTGAATGATCATGAATGATGCTCTACTTCACACCAGAGAAGACAAAGACCCGCATAATGATCTGCAGTCCGGTCTGTGACAGGGGGAAGTGCTACAAGAAAATAATTTGAGGACAAAAACATATTTCTTTGTTTGTAGTTTATTTAGAATAAATCAAGATAATAATCTTTTTTGATGAAGGATGAATTGAGGTAGTGGGAAGAGCAGCAGTAAACAGTTTACAATTTTGACAGAAGTATTGTGTGCAAATAGCAATAAATAGCAATTTAAATATTGTGCAAAAAATTGCAAGGAGCAGCACAGGTATGTAGGTATGAGCAGATTGGGATGGGTGTGCATCAGTGTGATTGTGCATGTGTGTTTATCAGTTCAGTCCAGATGTTATTTAGTTCGTCTGAGTGATGTGTGTGTGTGTGTGTGTGTGTGTATCAGGTATCAGTCCAGTCCCTTTGTGTTTAGGAGACGGATGGCTTGCGGATAAAAACTGTTTCTCAGTCTGGATGTGAGTGCCCGAATGCTTCGGTACCTTTTTCCAGATGGCAGGAGGGTGAAGAGTGTGTGTGAGGGGTGTGTCCGGTCAGCCACAATGCTGGTGGCTTTGCGGATGCAGCGTGTGGTGTAAAGGTCTTCGATAGAAGGGAGAGAGACCCCGATGATCTTCTCAGCTGTCCTCACTATCCGCTGTAGGGTCTTGCGGTCTGACACGGTACAATTCCCAAACCAGACAGTGATGCAGCTGCTCAGGATGCTCTCGATGGTTCCTCTATAGAAGGTGGTGAGGATCGGTGGTGGAAGCTGGACCTTTCTCAGCCTTCTCAGGAAGAAAAGACGTTGTTGGGCTTTCTTATGCAGAGAGCTGGTGTTGAGGGACCAGGAGAGGTTCTCCTCCAGGTGGACGCCCAGGAATTTTGTGCTCTTGACGATCTCCACACCAGTTCACCAGAATACTCTACGTCCATGAGTCCCCCAGATCTGCTCCTTTACCTAAGGCTCATCTATTTACAAACATGCTGCGCTAAATAAATAGTTTTTTAGCCTAGACTTAAACACTGAGACTGTGTCTGAGTCCCGAACATTAATTGAAAGACTATTCCATAACTTTGGGGCTTTGTAAGAAAAAGCTCTGCCCCCTGCTGTAGTTCTAATAAGACGTGGTACTGACAGGCAGCCTGCATCCTTTGATCGAAGTAGGAGTGGCGGATCGTAAGACACTAACAGTTCACTCAGATACTGCGGCGCGAGACCATTTAGTGCTTTAAATGTCAAAAGTAGTATCTTAAAATCAATGTGAAATTTCACAGGGAGCCAATGCAGTGTAGATAAGATAGGGGTGATGTGCTGGTATCTTCTGGTTCTAGTGAGGACTCTCGCTGCTGCATTCTGTACTAACTGAAGCTTGTTTATACACCTAGTTGAACAACCAGACAGTAAGGCGTTACAATAGTCCAACCTAGAGGTGATAAAAGCATGAACTAGTTTTTCTGCATCATTTAGTGACAATATGTTTCTTATCTTGGCAATATTTCTAAGGTGAAAGAAAGCTATCCTGGTGATATTATCTACATGAGCTTCAAACGAAAGGCTGGAATCTATAATCACACCGAGGTCTTTAACTGTTGCACTTGATGGAACAGAAAGGCCATCTAAAGTTACAGTCTGATCAGAAAGCTTACTTCTAGCTACTTGTGGTCCTATGACTAGAACTTCTGTCTTATCAGGATTAAGCAGAAGAAAATTAATTAACATCCAATCTCGTATGTCCTGCACACACTGCTCAATTTTAGCAAACTGGTTTTTCTCATCTGGTTTTGCTGAGACATATAATTGTGTGTCATCAGCATAACAATGAAAACTAATACCATGTTTACGAATTATGTTGCCCAGAGGAAGCATGTAAAGGGAAAAAAGCAGTGGGCCTAAAACTGAGCCCTGTGGAACACCAAACTCCACTTGAGAACATGAGGAATGGTCACCATCTAAATCTACAAACTGATAACGATCAGTCAAGTAGGATCTGAGCCACAAGAGGGCAGTTCCCTTAATTCCAACTACCTTTTCTAATCTGTGAAGGAGAATACTATGATCAATGGTGTCAAAAGCTGCACTGAGGTCCAGTAACACAAGTATAGTGACGCAACCCTGATCAGAGGCCCATAGGAGGTCGTTTACTACTTTAACAAGTGCTGTCTCTGTGCTGTGATGAGGCCTAAATCCTGACTGATACACTTCATTTATGCTATTTCTGTGTAGATGTGAACATAGCTGCTGTGATACTACCTTTTCCAGAATCTTGGAGATAAACGGAAGGTTTGATATCGGCCTGTAATTAGAAAGCAGACAGGGGTCAAGGTCAGGTTTCTTGATTAGCGGTTTAATAACGGCTAATTTAAAGGATTTGGGGACATACCCACTACTGAGTGAACAGTTAATTACTTTCAACAGGGGTTCTGTTATTGCTGGTACTGTTTGAGAAAATAGGATCGATAGATAGGATCTAATATACAGGTTGACGATTTTGAAGAAGAGATGAGTGAAATTAGTTCCCTCGCTTCAAGGGGAGTAAAGTGTTCTAAGTTCTGATGTGATGTGGTTAGATCATCTGAATTATTTAAATTGTCTGGTTTCAAAGCCTGAATTTTTTGCCTAATATTTATGATTTACAAACGTCCAGGGCCGTACGTTTTGCAGTACGAATTTGCAGATTTCCTCTCAAACCTTGTCGTCTCTGTAGACAAAGTGTTAATTGCTGGAGACTTTAATATTCATTTTGAGAATCCAGAAGACCCTCTGAGAACAGCATTCTTGTCCATACTGGACTCAGTAGGAGTAAATCAGTGTGTAGTAGGACCCACTCATAAAGCAGCTCACACTTTGGATTTAATATTATCCTTCGGATTAAGTATAGGAAATATAACCACAATTCCACAGTCTGAAGTTATCTCAGATCACTGTCTTGTCTCAATTAAAGTGTGTTATAATCATAATGTACGCACAGCACCGCGCTACCACATTAAACATACATTCACATCAAATACCACACAGAGCTTTATCAATAATCTCCCAGAGTTATCTACTTTGATTGGATCGCCATCTGACTTCACAGAACTTGATCAGGCGACTTACATTTTATATTTAGGTAATTCATTATACCTTAGATAACGTAGCTCCAGTTTAACGGAAAATGATTAGAGATATAAAAAAAAACTCGCTCCCTGGTGTAATGAACACAAACATACTTTAAAACAAACCGCTCAAAAATTAGAATGCAAATGGTGTCAAACTAAAGTGTTAGTATTTCAAATAACATGGAAGGAGAGCATCCTGAGCTATAAAAAAGCTTGCAGTGCTGCTACATCGTTGTATCTCTCCACTCTTATAGACAATAACAAAAATAATCTCAGATTTTTATTTAATATCGTAGCTAAATTAACTAGAAACAAGGCCACTATAGAAATCTCCACAACAACAACAGACAGTAGTCAGGACTTCAGGAACTTTTTCAATAATAAAATCATAAATATTGGGCTAAAAAATCAGGCTTTGAAACCAGATGATTTAAGTGATACAGATGATAAACTAACCACAGCACATCAGAACCTAGAATACTTTATTCCGCTTGAAGAAAATGAACTAATTTCACTCATATCTTTTTGAAAATCATCAACATGTGAATTAGATCCTATACGGTTTTAAATGAAGAAGAAGTGTGTCCGAGCTAAGTTTTAAGCTAAGAGTAGAAGAGTTTAACTTGTTGTGTCCGCTGCACCTTGATACACTTCCCGGTCCGGGCCAGATCGACCGGGAGAGACAAACACACACACACACACGCAGGCATGATGTCTGAAGATCTCTGTTTATTCTTAGCAAGGAGAGCACATTTAAAGGGTGCTACGTCCTGAACATCAAAAGAACCAGTCATTCACATGTCAGTGATAGAGAGAACCGGAGACAGACAGGAGAGAGGAAATACATTCACATTCTCCTGATTAAACTAAAGGGTTCTAGCAGACAAGAGCCATTTGGATGTATATTCGTCTGGGTACAGGATATAGAAGGTGTTACTACAGAAGGCATAAGGAACCACAGTGAGGGGTCTGTTCTCAGGGCACAAGCATCTGAACTGATTAGATTACAATGTCTTATTACAATATTATAAAACCTTACATATACTGACACATTTTCTCAAGCAGATAGTACCAACCTTAACAGAACCCCTGTTGAAAATAGTTAATTCTTCACTCAGCAGTGGGTATGTTCCCAAATACGTTAAATTTGCAGTAATTAAACCTCTAATTAAGAAACCTGTCCAATTACAGGTTGATATCAAACCTCCCCTTTATGGAAAAGGTAGTAGCGCAGCAGCTATGTTCATATCTACATAGAAAGAGCATTAACAGAGTGTATCAGTCAGCATTTTTGTAAATAGCTTCCTTGTTTCGACTTCGGCATTTTTTCACGTTTTTTGATTGTCGCTTTGCTCTTTAATGACCACGGCTCCGATTTTACGATTTGGCTTAGACGCTACGCTGACTAATTCCCCGATATTTGACCTTAGCTTCCGCATTCCCACCACGCTCTCATGTAACACTGTTATCCTTCATCTGCACTACGATTCACCACATACTGATGTACCTCGTGACATCTCCTGGCTCACGTCCTATTTGATTTATCGTTATCAGTTCACAGATTTAAATGGTGACTATTCTGTATGTTCTCAAGTGGAGTTTGGTGTTCAACATTTTGAGCTGCCTAAAAAAATCAGGCTTTGAAACCAGATGATTTAAGTGATACAGATGATAAACTAACCACATCACATCAGAACCTAGAATACTTTATTCCGCTTGAAGAAAATGAACTAATTTCACTCATATCTTCTTGAAAATCATCATCCTGTGAATTAGATCCTATACTGACACATTTTCTCAAGCAGATAGTACCAACCTTAACAGAACCCCTGTTGAAAGTAATTAATTCTTCACTCAGCAGTGGGTATGTTCCCAAATTCGTTAAATTTGCAGTAATTAAACCTCTAATTAAGAAACCTGACCTTGACCCTTGTTAGCTGTCCAATTACAGGTTGATATCAAACCTCCCCTTTATGGAAAAGGTAGTATTCAAATTCAAATTCAAATTCAAATTCAAATTTTATTTGTCACATACACAGTCATACACAGTACGATATGCAGTGAAATGCTTATACGACCGCTCCGTGACCTTAAATAATTTTTACAAAAGGAACCTATAAAACAGATTCCAACAAAGTTACAAAATATATATATATATACATAAAATCTGAAGTATGAAAAAAAAAAAAAATGTGCTCTTGTCCGAAGTGGGATGTGATGTAATATATAATGTAATATATTGCGACTATAGTCTGTGAAAACTTGAGGTAGTTTTTTAATGAGATGAGGGGGGTGTGAAAAGAAGTCCTTGAAGTGTGCAAAATGTGCATATGTGCATATATGTGCAATGTGCATTGACATAATTGTCCGTTCTGTTGTGTGCAAGAAAATGCAAAGGTGTTTAGTCCAGTGTGTTGGTTTGATTGAGAGACCGTATCGCCTGTGGTAAGAAGCTCCTTCTCAGTCTCTCTGTATTGGCCTTGAGGGAGCGGAAGCGCTTCCCAGACCGCAGCAGAGAGAACAGTCCATTGCTGGGGTGGCTGAGGTCCTTCATGATCTTCCTGGCCTTGGTCCAGCACAGCTTGCTGTAGACAGAGTGCAGGTCAGGGAGCTCAGTTCGGATGATGCGCTCAGCTGATCGCACCACCCTCTGTAAGGCTCGTCTGTCCTGCATGGTGCTGTTCCCGAACCAGGATGCCATGTTTCCCGTCAGGATGCTCTCTATGGTGCAGGAGTAAAAGTTCCTGAGCACCTTGGAGGGCAGTCTAAAGTCTCTCAGGCGTCTGAGGTGGTAGAGACGCTGTCGGGCCTTTTTCACCACGGTGTTGATGTGACAGGACCATGACAGGTCCTGCGTGATGTGAACACCGAAGTAGCGCAGCAGCTATGTTCATATCTACATAGAAAGAGCATTAACAGAGTGTATCAGTCAGCATTTTTTTACCTTTTTATTTATTTAGCCAAGCATTTTTGTAAATAGATTAGCTCCGTTTATCTCCCAGCTTTAACTCACACTTCCTTGTTTCGACTTCGGCATTTTTTCACGTTTTTTGATTGTCGCTTTGCTCTTTAATGACTACGGCTCTGATTTTACGATTTGGCTTAGACGCTACGCTGACTGATTCCCCGATATTTGACCTTAGCTTCTGCATTCCGACCACGCTCTCAAGTAACACTGTTATCCTTCATCTGCACTACGATTCACCACGTACTGATCTACCTCGTGACATCTCCTGGCTCACGTCCAAAACCAGCTTACTAAAGTTGAGCAATGTGTTCAGGACATAAGTGACTGGAAGAAACGTCCTTCTGCTTAATCCTAATATAAAAGTTCTAGTCATAGAACCACATATTAATGTGAAGCTAGAAGCAAGCTTTTTGATCACCCTGTCAATTTAATTGTTTCATCAAGTGCAACAGTAAAAGACCTCGGTGTGATTATAGATTCCAGCCTTTCGTTTGAAGCTCATGTAGATAATATCACCAGGATAGCTTTCTTTCACCTTAGAAATATTGCCAAGATAAGAAACATATTGTCACTAACTGATGCAGAAAAACTAGTTCATGCTTTTATCACCTCTAGGTTGGACTATTGTAACGCCTTACTGTCTGGTTGTTCAACTACACTCAAAAAAATTAATCATGTCTTAGTTTATTATTAAGCATTTTCATCTCTTTGATTTTATTTAAATAATAATTTTTAAATTATGTAATCAGATTACTTACAATTAATTAAAATTTTGTTAATTATAAAAACTGTTTAAATTAATCAATTAAAAATTATGAATTTAGTTAAAATGTCTGCAGAACAAGATCCAGTTAATTAAATTGTATGAGACTGATTTGCATACAAATCTTGCAAATGGAATCGTTTAGAAGCGGAAATGAAGCTGTTCCACACTCCAGTCAGTAGAGGGCGATAGCAGCAGCAGGAGAAGCAGCACTTTTAATAACATTTTTTCACTGGAGCAACCTGGATTGTGACCTCGTTTTAAGGTAAGTTACATTTGTACACACTAAAAAATGCTGGGTTGTTTTTACTACCCAAACGCTGGGTTGCTTCTGTTGGATCATTCTTCTGGGTTATTTACAGGGAATTGGGTACTTTTGTTTAACCCAGCTTGTTGGGTTGGAGTTGGGTTAGCTATTGACAGCTAACATCACAGACAAGACCGGTGTTCGGGGAAATTCAGTGTCCCCATGTGTCTCCGTAATCATGACGTCACTCACCACCTAGCGCCGAGAGGACGAATGAGGATTTTGACGTTTTTTCTCTCCTTTAAAAGTGTTATTACGAACTTTATGAATTAAACAAACAACATATGAAAAACAGTCGAATGTCTTTTCGTTTTTTTGTATATTTGAAGATAATTCAGACGTTTTAAACCGCTGCAAAACGCTGGTTTGCTGGTGAAGTACCGACATAACAATTCATTTTAATTCCTGTACATTAGCTGTGTGTTGATGGATGTGATATTGATTTATTCTAAATATATTATACTTTGTAATTGTAGCATGTAACGCAAGGGTAGAGTGTCTACTCGTGATAGTTAGTAACTGCTAACCACACTACTCTGTTTTACCCTCTCACACATCCAGTTCTATTAAACTATCTGGTGTACATATCACACACACAGTACAGAGATACTGTATTATACATACATAAAAAGGATGTTTTAAAAGTACTGTCTTTTAAATAAAAGTATGGGAATCATATTTTCCTGGCCATCAGGAAAATCTGTTTCCCCTCCTTACTGGCTGTGGAAGTATCATGTCTGAAATTCACTCACAGACGTGTGTGCTTAAGTAATACAATGAGATGTTTTTTTTAACACTGTAATTTAAACAAGACTCCAGGAAATCAATTATCCCAGTTAACATATGTAATAAACTTCAAGCTTTCATACTTTGTGAAATTAAAGGAAAAGAATCATTCAGATACACTATTTAATGTAAAAATACTATTATAACATGTTCTGTGCCAATTATGTATGCGTGTTTTATCATGGATAATCATACAGTATATCATGGATTTCAGGATCTCGTGTTTCCCATCATATGTGGGTGTAGATGTATGTGTGATGGCTGAAAGTAATTAAGTAGTTACAGATGAATAACTCTGAGTGTGGTGTATATAATCTCTGTACTGTGTGTGTGATATGTACAACAGATGGTTTAATAGAACTGGATGTGTGAGAGGGTAAAACAGAGTAGTGTGATTAGCAGTTACTAACTATCACGAGTAGACACTCTACCCTTGAGTTACATGCTATAATCAGTTACAAAGTATAATCTTAAATATATTTAGAATAAATCAATATCACATCCATCATCACACAGCGAATGTACAGGAATTAAAATGAATCGTGATGTCGGTACTTCACCAGCAAAACAGCCTTTTGCAGCGGATTAAAACGTCTGAATTATCTTCAAATATACAAAAAAGACACTTGATTATTTTGCATATGTTGTTTGTTTAATTGAAAAAGTTCGTAAAAACACTTAAAAACGAGAGAAAACCCGTCAAAATCCTCGTTCGCCCTCTCGGCACTAGGTGGTGAGTGACGTCATGATTACATCAGCGCGCGACCGGGGACACACAGATGTGTGAAGACCAGTTTTCTAGTTTTGCCGTCGCACCTCACGGTGACGGTATGCAGGTATCTCAGTGTTTATAAGTGTCTCTGAGATGTGTTGGAGAATATACATGAAGGTTCTACATAAAATATGAGTAAGAGGAAAGTAACTGTAACTCTAATGGCTACATAAGCACGACACTGGAGTTCATCACATTCTGCTCTTCTGAACAGTGAAATGATCTGAGGCCTTAAAGTGAGCAGACATGAGGAGCATTCCAAGTGAACTTTGTAGTGAGTTAACGTGAGTCATCCTGTAGATCTTATTATACACATTTAAATGTCACCACGAGATCCACAGACAATTACCTGGAGATGTGGTGATAATATGAGACTCTCTTTAACAGTGTTAATAACAGGAGTTAATAGTATTTAATATGAACTCACCGCTCACGCGCAAGCTCTCTGCTGGACCAGGCTCCACGCTGTCCGGTTCCCATGATGAAGGTAGATGTTGTCGTGGGTCAGAGGGGTTCCAACTCGATCACACTGGATGGTTTTTATCCTATTGTTTATCTTTTCCTCACTTCAGTTTCAGAAAATCCTGGTGGAACAAGAGAGAGTACCAAACTGTCACCAAACGTCCAAGAACTGATTGGAAGTGTTTGGTGTTTTCTTTTATTATTATTATTTAAAAAAAGCCTACTCTCCCCTCCAAGTCGTGCAGATTGATGGTTTAGGGAGGCAAAGCTATATGAACAGGCCTTTGGGAGGTTCCTTCCCCGCCGTGCTCAAGAACCGGGACCGTCGGCCACCCGGCCCCGGCCAGGTCTGGCCCCTATCAGGCGTGAGGTGCAGAAGGAGAGCGTGACCAGCCGCGCACCCCCCCGTAAAGACTGGGGTGGGGCTCGCCGCTCTTCTCAAAAATCTGCTTCGAAAAGACCGGATCTGAGTAGCTTCCTCTCTTCAAAGAAGAAGCCCTGAGTTTGTGCGCCTGGGGCCGTGGGGGTGTCTCCCCCCGGGGAGGGGCGCCTGGATTTTCATCACAAAACAGGGCCTCCTCCCTGGCACTCCTGGGAGGCCGGTGTTCAATCCCAGCCACCACTGGTGTTCGGGGAGCGCCGGTCTCCAATGAAAAGTTGGGTGTTCAGGCATCTCCTGCCACACTTCATCTCCCAACACCTAACACACACACCCCCCCCCATCTAGCCGAAGTGTCAAAGCTCGTGCCCCTTTCGGAGAAGCTGGCAGCGTGGAAACTACTGCCAGGTGTATCTCCTTGGGTATAAAGGACTGTAGGCACAGGCTACAGGATTCAGTTTGCACATCGTCCTCCACGTTTCAACGGCGTGGTCTCCACTTCCGTGAAACCGGATCGAGCACATCTGCTGGCCCAGCAGTTAAAGACTCTGCTGGGCAAAGGGGCCATAGAACATGTTCCCCTCCCAGACGGAGAGGTGCGCTCTCTTTTTGGTGCCCAAGAGAGGGGGAGGGCTGCGTCCGATCTTGGATCTTCGCGGCTTGAAGCGCTATCTCAGAAATCCAGATTCAAAAGTTTGACTGTCAAAATGATTGTTTCTCAAATCCAACTAGAGGATTGGTTGTGACAATCGATCTCAAGGACGCATATTTCTATAGAAATATTGCCACAGCACAGGAAGTTCCTGAGGTTCGCTTTGGGGGCGAAGCTTACCAGTATTGGGTCCTTCCATTTGGCCTAGCTCTGTCACCCCGCACATATACAAAATGCATGGATGCAACTCTGGCTCCTTTATGACTCCAGGGAATCCGTATTTTGAATTACATAAACGACTGGCTGATTCTGGCCCAGTCTTAGGAGCTAGCGCTTCGACATCGGGATGTCGTCCTAGCCCATCTTCATTCTTTAGGATTGAGACTCAACGCCACAAAAAGCGTTCTCCTTCCTGTTCAGAGGACAACATATTTGGGTGTCACATGGGATTCGGTCACAATGCGGGCACAATTGTCTCCTGCTCGTGTCGAATCCATTCTCAACACCCTGAAGGAAATCAAGCTAGGCCAGAAGGTCACTGTTCATCAAGGGGTTTCATTCAAGGGCCAACCCCCAGAGGCTAATAAGGGTTACGCGCTGGGGGCTTCGTACCCTTTCTATGTGGTTCAGACCCCAGTTTCTGACTTTGGGTCCCACTCTAGGTCCGTCTTGTCGTCACAAAATGCTAACGACAGACGGTTCCCTCACGGGCTGGGGTGCGGTCTTGGATGGCCGTCCAGCACAAGGGAGCTGGAGAGGTCATCTTCTCGCGTGGCACATCAATTGCCTCGACATGATGGCTCTGTTTCTGGCCCTGAAACACTTCCTCCAGCAGTTGAGAGGCTACCATGTCCTAGTGCGGGTGGACAGCACTGCGGGAGTCTTGTACATAAATCGCCAGGGTGGACTGTGCTCGCGCCGCTTGAACAAGCTAGCGCACCAGGTTCTGCTTTGGGCACAGGACACTTCCTGTCCCTCAGGGCGATTTACATTCCAGGGCATATGAATAGCAGACTTGCTATCCAGACAAACTGTAAAACATGGGGAATGGAAACTCCACCCCGAAGTAGTCAGTCAATCTGGGAAAGATTTTATGTAGCAGAGGTGGACCTCTTTGTCTCATAAGAGGCAGCAGAATGCCCCCTTTACTACTCTCTGACTCTTCCAGCTCCTCTGGGTCTGGACGCAATGGCCCACACGTGGCCCAGATTACGCCTTTATGCGTTTCCATCTATAGTTCTGCTCCCAGGAGTCCTGGCCAGGGTCCGTCAACACGGCTTGCGCCTCTTATTGATAGCGCCCCATTGGCCGACCAGAGTGTGGTTTTCGGATCTTATATCTTTCCTCGACGGCTCACCCTGGGTGATTCCAGTGAGGAGGGATCTTCTGTCTCAAGCGCAGGGGACAATACTTCATCCCCGGCCCGAGCTCTGGAACCTTCACGTTTGGCCCCTGAACGGACCAACTAAGACATGCTGGGCTTTCAGCCAGCGTAATTGAAACCATTTTAAGTGCCAGGGCTCCCTCCACTAGGAGAACTTATGCCCTCAAATGGAGTGTATTTGAAAATTGGTGCATGGCAAGACATGTAGACCCAGTTCACTGCCAGATTGTTTCAGTGCTGGAGTTTCTGCAAGAAAGGTTGTCCTAGGGCTTATGCCCTAGTACGCTCAGAACGTATGTAGCTGCTATTTCGGCTTGTCACGCTCTGAATGATGGGGTTTCTGTGGACAAGCACCATTTAGTTGCCCGTTTTATTCGTGGAGCTAAACGGTTGAAGCCGCCCACTAGAGCGATGGTCCCTTTGTGGGACTTAACTATCGTACTCGAAGGCCTGGCTGACACCCCTTTCGAACCACTAGAGTCAGCGCCTGTCAGGTTTCTGCCTCTTAAGATGGTTTTTCTTATGGCTATTACTTCTAAAGCTATTCTGCATCCTCACCCGAACTATCTTCCAAGGTTCCATTCTCGACCATGCACCCAGTTGTTCTCGAGGCCTTCTGTCACTTACTGTGTCCAGTACGTGCTCTTAGGATCTACGTCCACCGCACTAGCCAGTGGCGTAAGTCAGAGCAGTTCTTTATTTGCCATGGGGGTCTGCCACTACACAGACTCTGTCACACTGGGTGAGAGATGCCATTGCCCTAGCCTATGAGGCGCGTGGTCACACTTCGCCTCTGGGAATCAGGGCTCACTCAACCAGGGGGATTGCCTCATCAATTGCCTTGGCAAGAGGCGTCCCCCAGCAGCAGGTGTGTGATGCGGCGGGCTGGTCCTCTCCACACACGTTTGTTAGATTTTATAGTCTGGATGTCAATGCTACTCCGGGTTCACGGATCCTTCAGTCAGCATCCCAGACCTAGGTCTGAGACCTCCTCGGCTTGTGCGCACACGCTACACAACCTGGGGGTCCAGACACTTGCAGTGCGGCGGCGTTGGTATTCTCGTTCCCATAGCGTTTTCACGCAGCATTGAGTGTAGCTTTTGAAAGGGAACATCTCGGGTTACTTGACTGTAACCCTGTTCCCTGATAAAGCGGGAACGAGATGCTGCGTTCCGATGCCGCACTGCTGGCGTGCCTGGACGTCCTTCAGACAAAATTGACCTGAGGATGTTTCCGGTTCACTCCTATTTATAACCTGCAGGTGCACCTTATTCGGTGACGTCATGCCTGGCACAGGTTATAAGCCGAAGATATTCGGCGCGTTTGACATGCACAGGCTTCACAACTGGGCAACAAAGAGATGTTCCCATAGCGTTTTCACGCAGCATCTCGTTCCCGCTTTATCAGCGAACAGGGTTACAGTCAAGTAACCCGAGACGCTCTCCTTGCTAAGAATAAACAGAGATCTTCAGACATCATTCCTGCGTGTGTCTGTGTTTGTCTCTCCCGGTCGATCGGGCCCGGACCGGTAAGTGTATCAAGGTGCAGCGGACACAACAAGTTAAACTCTTCTACTCTTAGCTTAAAACTTAGCTTGGACACACTTCTTCTTCATTTAAAACCTAACAACTTCTTTCCTTGGTCAGAAACGATTTTGGACCTGTGGTTTAATTACGTAGTAAATTGGCATATATTTGGGGTATATTTTTGAAAAAAAGAATTTATGCATGTTTATTAGTTTTTGTCTCGTGCTGTGGTTGAAATTACTCGTGTTGATTTATTGATTAAATATCCATGTTTCACAGTAGGGACAGTGTTCTTTTCTTCATATGCTTCATTTTTCCCTCTGTGAACATAGAGCTGATGTGCCTTGGCAAAAAGTTCCATTTTTGTCTCATCTGTCCATAGGACATTCTCCCAGAAGCTTTGTGGCTCGTCAACATGTAGTTTGGCATATTCCAGTCTGGCTTTTTTCTGATTTGTTTTCAACAATGGTGTCCTCCTTGGTCGTTTCCCATGTAGTCCACTTTGGCTCAAATAACGACGGATGGTGCGATCTGACACTGATGTTCCTTGAGCATGAAGTTGACCTTGGATCTCTTTAGAAGTCTTTCTGGGCTCTTTTGTTACCATTGGGATTATCCGTCTCTTTGATTTGTCATGAATTTTCCTCGTGCGGCCACGTCCAGGGAGGTCGGCTACAGTCCCATGGATCTTAAATTTCTGAATAATATGTGCAACTGTAGTCACAGGAACATCTAGCTGCTTGCAAATGGTCTTATAGCCTTTACCTTTAACATGCTTGTCTATAATTTTCTTTCGAATCTCCTGAGACAACTCTTTCCTTCGCTTCCTCTGGTCCATGTTGAGTGTGGTACATACCATGTCACCAAACAACACAGTGACTACCTGGAGCCCTATATATAGGCCCACTGGCTGATTACAAGATTGTAGACACCTGTGATGCTAATTAGTGGACACACCTTGAATTAACATGTCCCTTTGGTCACATTATTTTCAGTATTTTCTAGGGGTACCATCATTTTTGTCCAGGCCTGTTCCATGAGTTTATTTTTTTTAAATAATTGTTGAAGCATGGTTGAAAAGCAATGTCTGACTTTCATTGGTTAACATTCATAGAAATTTTTTAATTATTACTTTTGTCAGATTAAAGTTATTTATGTGACCATTGTGAGTTTTTCTTTCATTGACCAAAGGGTACCAACAATTTTGTCGAGGTGTGTACGTCATCAAAACCGCGTCCTGTTAGAGGAGACGCGCTCCTTCGGGTGTGTTTTAAAAAGTTATACGTTCGCTAACTTCTGTTGTCTGCATAATTCATGCATTATAATATTTGTAATTTAGTGAGGCATTTGAAGCGTGTGCTTTGTGTATAAGCTGGCCCTGGCGTAGAGGCACGTGGTTAGGAAATAAATAAATGAATTGATTATAGTAACCATATTCCTTAGAGTCTTCTTTGGAACAGGGAGCGGCGTGCAGTTGCAGTTATACACGTGTGATGTGCATGATTTAGTGTTGATTCTTTCCTTGACATAGAGGCGTGTGAGATTGGCTAGGCGCACCCGAGGCTCGTTTTTCTGGGAGTGTTCTCAGAAACAAGGCAGAAAGTTTATTGTTTTGCCGAATGCTTTATTAATTTACTATATTTGTATTTGATAAATGTGTGAGTAATCTCCAAAGGTGTAGAGGCACATCAATTTAAATAAATTCATATTTCTGGGTGTGTTCTCGGGAACGCGGAGCTATTGCACATTGTGATAATACACATATAAATTACAGTATTCTTCATTTTTAAATATTCTGTTTGAACGCCACACTACCCATATTTTAAAATGTAAAAATTTTAAAAAGCTTAAAGTGTCTGCTTAACTTCGATAAACTTGGTTGTTTAACTTACTAACAAAATGGCAAATGGTCATTCCAAACAGTCTCTTACTCCTAATGATTGGATGTATACTCAAGGATTTGGAATTTTTGTTTAACCTTTTATTAATGATTTGGCTGGATGGACGGAGGGTTCTCCTCAGTGGAGACCTTATCATAAGGAAGGTTCATTTGACAATGCTGACATTATCACTGCTCATCTTTTAATTAATCAAGGTTATGGTGATCCACAGTGGGACAGTCAATATATGAAAAAAGCTTTTACTGCATGGCGTGATTTGAAACCGAAGTAGGATGATGAGTGCTTTAAAAATGTGAAAACTAACAATGATAAAGATAAAATTTGTAAGTGTAAACTCACCCCCAAATCCAAACCTGTTATACATGCTTTTCCTGTTCTCACTACTAAGGTGGAATCACCCTTTGTCTCTGCTCCCCCTAGCTATTCGTCAACAACTGAAACACATAGCTCTCAGGGTGGGGGGCATGGTATGGTGAAATCAGGATGTCTGCCCTCTAATGTGACAGATAAATCATTACAAAGGCCAAAGAACAGTAATAGTCCCTATCCCACATATACAACACCTAATTATGCATATCCTTTTGTCACATGTGGAGAAAAGAAATAGAATATTTCACCTCCAACTCTCTCTGACATCCACAGCATTGTTTCTAGTCTTCCTAAACCATCTGATGTTCACTTGTTTTGTGACCAACTTAAGAGTACAACACGTTATTCACAGTTGACTGGTCCTGATTTCAGGTGCATCTTAACCCGCGTTCTAGGATCCGAGGTGACGGATTCCTCGTTACAGAAAGACGTGCCCTCTCTTCATCACAAACATTATTATTCCTATAGTTGATGAGTTTGATGCTAATGGAGACACATGGAGTGCTTATTATGCATGGGCAGATTACAAACACGTTGATAAAATGTTCACTGAACTTAAAGCTCTTCTTATAAAGAAATATCAGTCTTCATGTGATTTCTCACAGGTGGCATCTGTCAGACAGGTACCAGGTGAATCAGCAACTTTTTTAATAGGTTTAAAATTGCATGGTCTGAACACGGAGGACTTCCCTTTGGCCACATTTCACACAGCTCTTTCAGCTCTTAACGTTTGTTAATAATATGAACACTGATTCTGCCAAAACTCTTTTTTGGAACCGGAAATTAACCTGACATGCAACTCCTGGGACGGATGGTGCGTGATCTGGATGCTGCAGGTGCCTTTATCCCAGCTGCAGCGGAAACTCTAATCAAACTGTTGCCGCTGTTTATGATCATGGTACACAACAATTCACCAAACACCAACATGTCAAGTGCAAATGCTGTAATAAACTAGGACGTGAAGAACGTCAGTTCAAAGAGATAATATGCTATCACTGCAAAGCAAAAGGACATTGGGCACATGGTAGACACTGGAGCTACATGCTCTTCTTTTAGTGGTTCTCAGTACCACAGCCCTGTTTCAGCATCCACTATCAGCTCTGTAGGGATTGATGGGGTCCCAGTTTCATGCCCTAAAACTGTCACGGCATGCCAGGTAACGCCCATGTCTCGAGCAAAGCCATGATCACCTGTGCACTCCAGCTCCATATCCACCTCGACTCCTGCTTATATCATTACCCTCCTCTCTGGAAAGGCAAGAGAATAGGGAACTGCCCTATGGGATGCCCAGATTCCCTGTTTCAAACACATAAAAGACCTCACGGACAAAATGAGGAGGGTTTTCGATCCTTCACGGGGCATCAGGCGGCGGCTCAGATACTTGAACTACGTCAGAGATCCCGACGGTCGGGTTTTCAGGAAGCATAAAAGGAGACAAAATGGCGCTTCACATTGCTCAGTCATTGAGTTCGCCCATGCCTTTGCTGACGTTACGCCGACTATTCTGTGAGTACTCACCAATTCTGGTTACTTCTTTGATTGAGTGTGTGTTGCTAGAACGCGGGTTTATTTGTGTAGATCCTTGCTCTTCGTGTAAGAGAGTTCTTAAACTAATCGCGTGGTTATCCTGCCTACTCGCGCTGCTTCCGCGTTTGGGTTTACCATCCACGCTACACGGGCTAACTGCTAAGTCTTTTCTGTTCATCCCTCGGTTGCTCGTGACAGAATGACTGAGCCAAAAGCAGTAAACCCAGTGGAGTTTGCTTGCCTCTGTGATGTGGTTGACCAGCATGCCGAACTGATCAATAAGCTCTGTGGTGAAGTCGCGTCTCTCCAAAAGGATCTCCAAGACATTGCGGCCTTGCGCCGCGAGGTGGCGAAGCTATGGCAGAAAAACACGACCCTCCGCGGGGTGGCTGCTCAGTCGGCTGTTGCCACGCCCATCGCAGCGGCTGCAGCGCCACCGCCGAATCCGATCAGATTCAGATACTGCTTATTCATATGGAGAATTCACCCATCAACTAAAGCTCACATTCGAACATCCTGCTGCTGAGGTGGAGACCGACATGAAATTGTATCATCTGCAGCAGGGAGGGTCGTCCGTGAGCCGATACACAGCGGATTTTCGCAGTCTCGCCGTACAGACCACCTGGGGAGACGCCGCCCTCCAGACGGCCTACTACGAGGGACTGGCTTCACGTATTAAAGATGAACTCGCCGGACGGGAGCTTCCGACCACGCTGGAGGGACTAATCCAACTCGCCCTCCGGATTGACCAGCGCCTGCTCTCCCGTCCGAGGCCAGCCCCCCGGACCCTGCCACCCATCACACCATCATTTTCTCACTCAACACCCGGACCACCAGCTTTCAACACCACCACCATGGCACCCGTCGGATCTCCACCTCCCGCCGTGGTTGACACAGAAGCCAGGGAACCCATGCAATTAGGACACGCCTCCTTGAATGCTGCAGAGCGAGAATGATGCTTCAGGGAGGGACTCTGCACCTATTGTGTGTTGGCGGCGCATCATAGAGCCATATGCCCTCTTCGCCCGGGATGGCTCTCTCCATCTCTCTGCCACCACACCCAGCGTCTCTCGCCTCATGGTTCAGGTACACCTCCAGTTTGGCCACATATGGGTCAGAAGTACCACGTTCATCGATTCTGGTGCTGCAGGTAACTTCATTGACTCTTCTTACACCAAGGAATTGGAGGTGGAAGTCGAGGCATTATCCCAGCCAGTTCAGATCACCTCTGTAGATGGTCGGCCCCTCTCCTCCAGTCCCATCACCTCCCAGACCCAACCGATCACCGTCACAATCAACAAACATCAGGAGCAGATCCGATTCTACCTCACCTCCATTTCCTCCCCTCCCATCATCCTTGGACATTCTTGGCTTCTTCAGCACGACCCGCTCATCTCCTGTACACAGAATCGGATCCTTCAATGGGGGCCGGCTTGTACCGAGCTTTGCCTACAGGCTCCGGCTGGGACGTGTTCTAGGGAGTCCAAGGCCCCCGATGTCAACACCAACGCCATCCCGGCCACCTATCGGGACATGGCTGAAGTATTCTGTAAGCGACGCGCCACCCACCTGCCTCCTCATCGCCCTTACGACCTGGCGATCGACCTTCAGCCTGGTTCCATCCCTCCTCGCAGCCATCTCTACTCACTCTCCACCACCGAGATGCAGGCGATGGAGGAATATGTTTCCAACGCCCTCCGCCAAGGTACCATCCAGCCCTCCTCTTCGCCTGCCGCTGCGGGGTTCTTCTTTGTGAAGAAGGGGGATGGTGATTTACACCCCTGTGTCGACTATCGGGGGCTTAACAACATCACAGTCAAGAATCATCATCCTCTGCCTCTTACCAACTCTGCCCTGGACGCCCTCTCTGGTGCCACCATTTTCACAAAGTTGGACCTCCGGGGCACCTACAACTTGGTGCACATCAGAGAGGGTGATGAGTGGAAGACAGCCTTCATCACACCTACTGGACATTATGAGAGCCTGGTCATTACATTTGGACCTGCAGTTTTTCAACAGTTCATTAACAACGTCTTGAGAGACATGCTAGGTAGATGGGTTTTTGTCTACGATATTCTCATCTACTCCCGCTCCGTCAACGAACACATCCAGCATGTCAGAGCGGGTAGATTGCTCACCCATCAATTGTACTGTAAGTTGGAGAAGTGCGCTTTTCACAAGCGCTCCACCACATTCCTGGGTTTTGTCATCTCGCCCCAAGTTGTGGCCATGGACCCGCAGAAGCTAGAAGTTGTGCGTCATTGGCCCCTACCACTTAAGCAACTTCAAAGTTTTCTCGGGTTTGCGAATTTCTATCGTCGCTTTATCCGGGACTACAGTACAGTTGCAGCTCCCTTAACCGCCCTGTCCCGACCATTTTCACATCACTTTCACCTTAACTCTGCTGCCATCTCTGCACTTCATGAACTCTGCCACCGATTCACCACTGCTCTGATTCTCCTTCACCCCGATGCCACCAAACCGTTCGTTGTGGAGGTGGACGCTTCGGACGTGGGCGCCGGGGCGGTTCTCTCCCAGCGAGGTCCAGATCAGAAGCTACATCCTTGTCGCTTCTTCTCCAAAAAATTTGATCCCACTCAGCAGCGATACAGAGTAGGGGACCACGAGCTGCTGGCCATAAAGTGGGCTTTGGAGGAATGGCGACACTGGCTCCAGGGCGCCGGAGAGCCGTTCATTGTCTGGACCGATCACCAAAATCTAATCACTATCCGGAGTTTGAAACAGCTTAATCCAAGACAGTCACGGTGGGCACTGTTTTTTGAACAATATAATTTTCATCTGTCTTACCGTTCGGGGTTGAAGAACACCAAGGCCGATGCCCTCTCCCGACAACATGAGGAAGACGGCCCCCGGGCGGACCCCGCGCCTGTTCTCCCACCATCCAAAATCATCGCACCACTCTGTTGGGATTTGTAGACGAGGGTCCGCCAGGCACTGGCCACGAGACCGAACCGGCAGGTGTGCCACCTGGACGACTCTACGTCCCCCACGCCCTAAGAAGCGAGGTCCTCCAATGGGGCCACTCCACTCCGTTCTTCGGCCACCCGGGCGTGGGGCGCACCCAAACATTCATACAGCGTGCCTTTTGGTGGCCCACAATGACGAAGGACATCAAAGAGTTCGTCCAGGCGTGCCCAGTGTGCGCCAGGGCAAAGAACACCAAATAACCAACAGCCGGGGAGCTCCAACCACTCCCCGTCCCTCGTCGGCCCTGGACGCACATTGCCCTCGACTTCATCACGGGCCTGCCGGTCGCCAAGGGAAAAAACACCATTCTGACCATCGTAGATCGGTTCTCCAAAGCTGTGCATCTGGTGGCCCTTCCCGGACTCCCGTCAGCTAAAAGGACAGCCGAGCTGATTTTAGAACATGTAGTCCGTCTGCATGGGTTCCCCAAGGACATCGTCTCGGACAGGGGGCCTCAGTTCACGACACGGTTCTGGAAGGCCTTCTGTCGTCTGATCAATTCCACCTGCAGTTTGTCATCTGGATACCATCCTCAAACTAATGGTCAGACGGAACGGACCAACCAACAACTGGAGCGCTACCTGAGGTGCTTCGTCACCGATCGTCAGCGCTCCTGGGCCCACTATCTCATTTGGGCAGAACTTTCACATAATCTCCACGTCTCCTCTGCCACCAACCTAAGCCCATTTGAGATATGCCACGGTTTCCAGCCTCCGATGTTCGAACACCAAGAACCGGAGGTCGATGTACCGTCGGCCCAACAGTTGTTCCGAAGGTGTCGACGGCTATGGAGTCAAGCTAACACTGCCATTCACCGTGCCAACCACCGCTACACCACGCAACATCGCCGTCGACACCCTCCGGGACAGTTATACAATGTAGGTGACAAAGTATGGCTGTCTACGAGAAACCTGCACCTCCATACAGAATCCAAGAAGCTATCACCCAGGTTCATTGGTCCATACCGCATCACCCTCCGTATCAACCCTGTCACCTACCGGCTGCAGCTGCCTGCGGCGCTCCGGATCCATCCGGTATTCCACACGTCCCAGCTCAAACCCTTCATCACTTCACCAATGGTTTATTTGTGTAGATCCTTGCTCTTCATGTAAGAGAGTTCTTAAACTAATCACGTGGTTATCCTGCCTACTCGCGCTGCTTCCGCGTTTGGGTTTACCATCCACGCTACACGGGCTAACTGCTAAGGCTTTTCTGTTCATCCCTCGGTTGCTCGTGACAGCACTGTTTGACAGATTTCTTCATGGATTCTCCGATCCAGTAAAGGATGAATTAGCAGCCCAAGAGCTTCCATCCAACCTTCAAGGGCTCATTGATCTAGCCACAAGCATCGATACCCGGAAACGAACCCAACAAAAGGAGTGCCATCAGGCCATTAACCAGTATATTCCAGTCGTCAACCCAGTCCCACCTAAGCTTTCCCCAGAACACATGCAGACCAAGCGCATGCACATCTCGTCCAAGGAACACCAGCGTCGGAGGGACGAGGGTGCGTGCTTCTACTGTGGTCAGATCGGCCATGTTGTACAAACCTGTCCGTTAAATGGTCAGGCCCCCCCCCGATGGTTCTGGGGGTGCAGGGGTGTCCTACACACTTCTTGTCTCCAAACCTTCGCGCTCGTTTTCCAGTAACCCCGATCCACGACAGTCACCCCCATGCCACACATGCTCTAGTAGACTAGGTAGACCAGAATTTAATCTCCTCAGCTATGGTTTCTCAACTTAAGATTCTGTCCACACCATTGAACCAACCATTCAGTGTACGCCAGAGAAGCCATGGAGCAATATGTATCAGAGTCTTTATCAGCCGGCATCATCCGCCCTTCCTCTTCACCCGCAGGGGTGGGCTTCTTCTTTGTGGAGAAAAAGAACAAGTCCCTCAGGCCATGTATTGTTTATAGAGGGCTTAATGAGATCACGGTCAAGGACCGCTACCCGCTTCCTCTTATGTCCACTGCATTTGAATTACTCCAAGATGCCAGTTTTTTCACCAATCTAGACTACCACCTGGTCAGGATAAGAGAAGGTGATGAGTGGAAGACTGCTTTCAACACCCCCACTGGTCACTATGAATATCTGGTGGTTCCATTTGGTTTGACAAATGCACCAGCAGTCTTCCAGGCATTAATTAATGACGTACTCAGATTTTCTCAATGTTTTTGTGTTCGCTTATCTTTATGACATTGTAATTTTTTTCCTGGTCCCTAGAGGAACATAAGCTTCATGTGCGTCAGGTCGTTCAACGTCTACTGGAAAATAAACTCTATGTCAAGGCTGAGAAATGTGAGTTTCATTTTGAGTCCACCTCCTTCCTGGGGTATGCCATCTCACCTTTAGGCATTCAGATGGACCCGGTCAAGGTAAAGGCCATCACATATTGGCCCACACCATCATCAAGGCAGGAGCTTCAACGCTTTTTGGGCTTCACCAGTTTCTATCGGTATTTCATCCGTGGCTACAGCACAGTGGCAGCCCCACTCATATCTCTCACATCCACCAAGATCCCTTTCTGATGGAACCCCCTAGCAGAGAAGGCATTCATGGAGCTCAAGCAGTGCTTCACTACAGTACCCATCCTCACCTTCCCTGATCCATCCCTCCAGTTTGTGGTTGAAGTAGATGCATCTGAAACGGGAGTTGGAGCCGTGCTCTCTCAAAGGACAATGAAGGACAACAAACTTCACCCATGCTCCTTCTTTTCCCGTCGGCTCACTCCCCCCAAACACAACTACGACATTGGGGATCGCGAATTACTAGCAATTAAGCTAGCCCTCGAGGAGTGGAGACACTGGCTAGGAGGTGCTGAACACCCATTTCTTGTCTGGACCGATCATAAGAACCTTGAGTATCTCAGGTCAGTAAAGAGACTCAACTGACATCAGGCACACTGGTCACTTTTCTTTTCCCGCTTCAATTTCACACTGTCATACCGTCCAGGATCAAAGAATACCAAGTCCGATGCCCTTTCCCGACAGTTCCCCGCACCTCAGGACATATCCACTATGGAGACCATCCTCCAACCTCAGTGTCTTGTAGCTGCAACCCAGCTGGATGTGGAAAACCTAATTCTGTAATCTCTTGAACAGGAACCAGGTCCCAGTAATGTCCCATCTGGGCTACTTTTTGTCCCTCTATCTGTTCGCCCTCAAGTCTTAGAATGGGGCCACAGCTCCAGGCTAGCTTGTCAACCGGGGGTGACTCGCACCTTTTCATTGCTCCATCAACATTTCTGGTGGCCAACCACCAAGGAGGACATAAAGAGTTTTGTGGCATCCTGTGATGTCTGCGCCAGAAATAAGACGACAAATAGTCCCCCTGAAGACCCCTCCCCATCCCTCATCACCCCTGGTCTCACATTTCACTCGACTTTGTAAACGGATTGCCACCTTCCGACAATAATACCTTCTAACAGTGGTTGACCGGTTTTCCAAGTCGGCCCATTTCATCCCTCTACCCAAGCTCCTATCTGCCAAGGAAATGGCTGAATTCCTCATCTCCCATGTCTTTCGATTTCACGGTCTTCCATTGGACATTGTATTGGACAAGGGAACACAATTCTCTGCGCAATTCTGGAAAGCCTTTTGTGGTCTTATTCGGGCCACACCCAGCCTTTCATTAGAGTTCCACCTCCAGAGCAACGGCCAAACTGAGCGCATGAATCAAGAATGATAGAAATCTCTAAGATGCATGGCTTCATGGGACGCAGCTTCTTGGAGTCATTTTCTCCCCTGGGCTGAGTATGCCCATAACTCGCTCCCCACATCCTCCACAGGGCTATCACCCTTTCAGTACTGTCTTGGCTATCAGCCACCACTATTCCCCACCCAGGAAGAAGAGACTACAGTCCCTTCAGCCCAAGCCTTCATTCGTCGCTGTAAGAGAACATGGCAGCGGGATCACGCTCAACTACAACATACTGTGACCATTTTTTAGCAAAAAGGCAGTTTACCACTCCAGTTTACCTTGTTGGCCAAAGAGTTATGCTCTCCACACGTGACCTACCACTCAAGACTCAAAGTCACTCAAGGCATTCTCGTCACGGAGCTCATTGACTGGAAACTCTGTGCTCGCTCTTCACAGACGCAAGCTGCACACTTCCCCATTCCCATCGCGGAGCTCATTGACTAGAAACTTTGCGCTTACTCTCCACATACGCTGGCTCCCCACTTCCGCATTTTCGCCGCGGAGCTCATTCAGAGTCACAGTAGCACCCGCTCTGCACTTGGAGCCTCCACCCCCACGAACACGCGTGACAAAGTTTTCAACTTCCTGTAACTAGCCCAGATGATCCAAATTTGCATTTTCTTCATTGATTTGTTGTGATGCCTTCATCTCCGTTCAATTTACTAGGCCGAGATGTACTGTCTAAATTAGGCTGTTGTATATCTTTTGCAGGGGGCATTTTAAAGACTCCTCATAATCTGACTATGTTCTCTGATGTGATCCCACAGGTTGATTCTACTGATGAATCTATTGTCATCCCATCGTACTTGTCTTCTGTACCTCCGAGGTTGTGGTCTACTCATGCTAATAAAGTGGACACAGTTTGTACTACACCATACACAGCAAAACTTAAAACATTGACACCTGTGTATTGTAAACAAAACCCTCTTTCACCTGATAAAGAGGCAGGTATTGAAAAAGTTATTTTGTCATTAATACAACAAGATGTCCTAGTTCCTACCCGATCTCCCTACAATACACCTGTTAATCCTATACAAAAGGCAGGTGGAAAAGGATGGAGATTTACCCAAGATTTGCAATATTGTAATTCCTGCCAGACCTATTATTCTATCTTTTACAGGCTAGTTTGTTCCCATCGCAGTTAGCTATAGTGAAAATCAAAGGTCATGCATCTGGTGACTCTGAAGAGGTTTTAGGTAATTGTTTAGCTGATGAAGTTGCCAAGTGGGCCGCTAAAGAAGCCCCTTTGTCCCCACATGTTTGTAGGGATACAGTATTCTCTTTGACGTCCCATGTCTCTGTCCCAAGTTTGCCATCTAACATTGACATAGCCTTCTTGCAAACCCATTCTTCACCCGAAGATCTACATTTTTGGTCTTCCCGTAAGTGTTCACCCAGCAGCGATATGCTAATTTGTGATGAGACAGGCCGCATAGATCTTCCAGCATCTGTCCTCCCATTATTAGTGTGTCATTTTCATGGTATTTCACATGTCGCAAAATGGGGGGTAATCCGTATGATTAAAGACAGATTTTGAATTTGCAATATCAAACAAGCTACACTTGTGCTATAAGATTACTGTTTAATCTGTGCTCGTGCAAATACACAAGGATAACATGTTAAACATGATGCCTTGCCAATGCCTATTGCACCATTTCCATATTTACAAATTGACTTTACACACATGTCACCTGTCAGAAATCTGAAATACATGCTTGTAATTGTGGACAGATTCTCTAAATGGGTAGAGACATTTCTATGCTCAAAAGAAAATGCAACAATAGTAGTTAAAATTCTGGCTAAAGAAATTATTCCTAGATACGGTATTCCAACATCTATTGACAGTGATAATGGCACGCCTTTCGTCTCCAAAGTTACACAAAAATTGTGTACATTTTTAAGCATTGATTGGAAATTTCACATCCCCTACCATCCCCAAAGTTCTGGTGTGGTAGAAAGGATGAACAGAACAATCAAAGATAGGTTGACCAAAGCCATGATGGATACAGGTAAGAACTGGGTTGACCTGTTACCATCTGTGCTTTGTGAAATTAGAATGACACTCATCTACAACCAAACTCTCACCATTTGAGATTATAATAATTGACCACTACCTCGCAAGATTTCCTAGCCCGCACCGAGGGGCTAGAGGAGCAACACATGTCCTGAAGACACCTCAAAAGGGGCTCTCGTCGCTTCTCACCCTTTCCACATACACATATAGGTAGAATTTTGTATTAGCTTGTTTTTTTTTACATTTTATTTTTATGCCAACGCCTGATTACCTATGTACTGTTAATTTCATTTCTAATGGTGATTCTAGAAGTGATTTAATCCTGACTATCTTAAACCATAACTTTTCTATCTATTCTCTTTATCATCCTTCTTATCATCATCTTTGCTGACTTTACTAATCATGAACCCCTGTTCCTCCACAATTATAAAAAAAAAAATGAACTCATGGAACAGGCCTGGACAAAAATGATGGTACCCCTAACTTAATAGTTTGTTGCACAACCTTTTGAGGCAATCACTGCAATCAAACGATTCCTGTAACTGTCAATGAGACTTCTGCGCCTCTCTGCAGGTATTTTGGCCCACTCCTCATGAGCAAGCTGCTCCAGTTGTTTCCGGTTTGAAGGGGGCCTTTTCCAGACAGCATGTTTCAGCTCCTTCCAAAGATGCTCAATAGGATTGAGGTCAGGGCCAATAGAAGGCCACTTTAGAATAGTCCAATGTTTTCCTCTTAGCCATTCTTGGGTGTTTTTAGCTGTGTGTTTTGGGTCATTGTCCTGTTGCAAGACCCATGACCTGCGACTGAGACCCAGCTTTCTGACACTGGCCAGCACATTTCTCTCTAGAATCCCTTGATAGTCTTGAGATTTCATTGTACCCTGCACAGATTCAAGACACCCTATGCCAGATGCAGCAAAGCAGCCCCAGAACATAACAGAGCCTCCTCCATGTTTCACAGTAGGGACAGTGTTCTTTTCTTCATATGCTTAATTTTTCCGTCTGTGAACATAGAGCTGATGTGCCTTGGCAAAAGTTCCATTTTTGTCTCATCTGTCCATAGGACATTCTCCCAGCTTTGTGGCTTGTCAACATGTAGTTTGGCATATTCCAGTCTGGCTTTTTTATGATTTGTTTTCAACAATGGTGTCCTCCTTGGTCGTCTCCCATGTAGTCTACTTTGGCTGAAACAACGACGGATGGTGCGATCTGACACTGATGTTCCTTGAGCATGAAGTTCACCTTGGATCTCTTTAGAAGTCTTTCTGGGCTCTTTTGTTACCATTGGGATTATCCGCCTCTTTGATTTGTCATGAATTTTCCTCGTGCGGCCACGTCCAGGGAGGTTGGCTACAGTCCCATGAACCTTTAAATTTCTGAATAATATGTGCAACTGTAGTCACAGGAACATCTAGCTGCTTGGAAATGGTCTTATAGCCCTTTACCTTTAACATGCTTGTCTATCATTTTCTTTCGAATCTCCTGAGACAACTCTTTCCTTCGCTTATCTGGTCCATGTTGAGTGTGGTACATACCATGTCACCAAACAACACAGTGACGACCTGGAGCCCTATATATAGGCCCACTGACTGATTACAAGATTGTAGACACCTGTGATGCTAATTAGTGGACACACCTTGAATTAACATGTCCCTTTGGTCACATTATTTTCAGTATTTTCTAGGGGTACCATCATTTTTGTCCAGGCCTGTTCCATGAGTTTTTTTTTTTTTTTTTATAATTCTGTTGAAGCATGGTTGAAAAGCAATGTCTGACTTTCATTGGTTAACATTCATAAAAAAAAATTTAATTATTACTTTTGTCAGATTAAAGTTATTTCTGTGACCATTGTGAGTTTTTCTTTCATTGACCGAAGGGTACCAACAATTTTGTCCATGTGTGTATGTTTTGTACTATTGTGCATGCAGAACACACATAATTTACTCTATGGTTTACTGAGAAAGCTGAAAAAAAATGTGAATTGTGCTTAATGATTATAACTAAAATGTCTCAGGGAAATACAGTGTGTTTTAGATGGAGTGTGTATTCTCTTACAAGACGTGTAACCCTGTATTTTTGTGGATTGTTATATTTTTGAATATTAATTGCAGTAAACCTACAGGACTGTTGAGTGTTTGACGCTGTGTATGGCAGCGTTGTTTTACAGCGTTTACAAATAGTTTGTGTTTTGTCTGTAATTCTTTCCCCATCGTTCTGTCACGTGACAGGAAAACCAAAATGCTGCCAGACGATGGACTTGTAAGAAGAGGATGCATCTTCAATTTCACTTTCAGCCGAACTCATGTTGCCCTATTGTTCAAGCAATTTCTGCTGCTGCGATGAAAGCAGACGTGACGCTGTTGCAGAGTAGGTCACGTCAGCAGCTCAACCGATAGGATTAAACTGCCGTCATATCGTAAATGTATCGCCAACACTCTACGATACATATCGGAACGTTTTTGCATCGCAAAATATTGTACTGGGATATATCATTACACCCCTATCCAGGTGTAAAAATCAGTTCCTCAGCGTTGTACTCTTCCTCTCGTCCCAGCCAACTGTTTTTGAACCATTCTCTCACTGTCTGAGGAATCAATGTCACTTTCCTTTTCATTATTTCTCGATTGTTTCTTTGCTCAATGTTTGTTTTCTGTTTTTATTGGTGTTTTAAACAAAGCTTGTTCAGTTTCATTACCTTCTGGCCCCAGTGTGTCTGTGTCACTGATGATGCTGTCCTGTGTGTCGGACACTGAGTCAGTGAGATCCGTCTCTCTGCACTTGTGTGTTGGCCGGGTTGGGACTGTGATCCAGTAACATGAGACCTCCAGTACTCACCCCTTCGCAGTGTGTTTCCTGTTGGTGTTGTGACGGGATCTCACTGGTCTTACCGCTCCCAGTGTGGGAAACATTTCCAATGGATGGCGCGCTGGCCTCCTCGGTGTCTTTTCCAGTTGTGCTGTTCTCACTGGTTGTTTGTTGGTGTTTCTCCTTCTCCTGACCCGCTCAGGTTGTACCGCCATCTACCCTGTTCTGCCTTTTTTTGATGGTGTTGAAGGGGAAGTACACTGTAGCGAGACTGATGCTGACGAGACTCACTCCTTAGGCAAGGCAAGTTTATTTGTATAACACATTTCATACCCAATGGTAATTCAAAGTGCTTTACATAAAAGGGAAGAAAATAATCACAAAATGAAATAATAGCAATAAAACTTTTTAAATGATCTACAATTTTATTTAAATAAAATATAAAACAGTGCAGTTGGGACGTAGCACAGCGCTCATTCAGTAAAAGCACAGCGAGACAGATGAGTTTTAGGTCTAGGTTTAAGTGAGACTAATGTTTTAGCACATCTGATCTCATCTGGATCAGGAACTTGGGTACTGATAGTCCCGGCCTCCACCTAGTCCACCTCTCAGGCAGCTCGCACTCGTCTGCAGCAGTCTGAAAATGCTGATCTACACACGGACCTGGTTTAACGTGAGCAACCTTGTCACCGTGTGTCACCGTGTACTCTGTACTGCTGTAACTCTGGACTCCTGGTGCTGTGGAAGGTCACGGTTTTGGTCTTCTGTTACAGGTCAGCCACTCTTGTAGCCCGGCCCGGTATTAGAGCTCTTCTTCCCCTTTATCTTACTCTGCAAATGTTGCTAATAACTTCTGGTTACAGATCCTCGGGACGGTGGGCATTTCACTCTATTTCTGTTTTATACAGTGCTGTGAAAAAGCTTTAACACCATCCTGATTTTATTTTATTTTTTGATATTTGTCAAAATTAAATTATTCAGATCATTAGACCAATTTTAATATTGCAGCGAGATAACCTGAGTAAATATCATATGCAGTTTCACTTATTAGGGGAAAACGAGTGTTCATTGTTTCTGCGATCAGATGCCAGGCCCTGTCTAGCGGGTCATCCAGTGGGCGTGGCTGGCTGACAATCTGTGTGACAAATTACTTGGTAATGAATTAATTGTTTAGGGCAAGCATGACTGAATGGCAGGCCGAGTGACAGTTCTACACGGACACTAATGATTTTCTGTTATTTATTTCTGAATAATGAATTTACCACTGATCTAGCGCTTTTTCCCCTTCGAGGTGGGCGTGGCTATATGTGTGACTCAACAGAGCCAATCAGCGGGACAGAGCACTTTCATATTCACAAGAACACTCAAAGACTGATGAACCTGATTAACAGAGTCAGGAAACGGAGAGAGAATCACAGTCACAGCTGCAGCACAGTCACTTTCACACTCAGTAGCTCTTTTCCTTTTTCTCTTCTTCTCTTCTTTTGTTTAAAAGTGATTCTGCTCAGTTCTTTCTCCACTCAGTAGTAGAAGTTTCATCACTGTTAGTTTTGCTTTCCTCTCTTCCGGTAGTTTCCATCACTTGTGTGACTCTGACTGCACAGTTTAATGTGTTTATATGTTGTTGTTTTTTTTACTATTTCTTCCTGCTGTTATTGTCTGTTAGTTGATTCTGATCTTTGGCAGTGTGAGTGCGTGGAGGAGCGCTCACACACTCTCTTTGTTTCATGGTTCCCACACCACTGTATAATATTGTGTGTGTTTTGTGTTCTTATGAATATAAATAATAAGACATTGTTTTGTGTTTGAGTAAACTTGTGATTTTCTTTGAGATTGTTGTTATTGAAATGCTGCGGAAATGTTTAATATTTTACCTTTATAGACTTACAGTGACTGCAGATAATAAACCCAACACACACATGAGAATCTGACCTCGGCTCTAAGAACATTTTACTGAAATGTTCATTCAGGACCTTTAGTTTAGGGTGTTTGAGTGTCTAAATGTGTCTCTTTTCTTTTCTTCTTGTACAGAGAGCTGTGTCTGGCTTCATGGCATCAATGACGGAGACGTTATTCTTTATCAGACTTTATTATCGCAATTTAAACAAGTTGTTTCACCAAAATGTTCTGATGAAGACTTGTAGACTGTTAGGCATCAGCTGAAAATGTTTTGAGATCACTGACGAGGTCATTCATGGTGTTAGATTAATTAGATCATCCTTCTCAGTAGACAGACAGCACTGATTTTATAAAGTACCACTTGTTTTTGCTCATTTCACAGATTATAAAATCGACCAAAAATACAGATTATACAGGATATGAAAATTTATTTATCTATCCATCCAACTGGTTAATTTAAAGTAATTTCACGTGAACACACAGTTATACTAATATATTTATAATATAGAGCATGGTGGGTACATACTGTTTTCTCTACCAAACCAGAATAAGGAATCTGCAACAAGACACCATTATGTGGTACAGCAATAATCCCATGTTCCGTCTGTGGTGTAGCACCAAAGATAGTATTTACCATAGTAGTTGCACGGACTGTCTGACTTGCACTTCCTGTTGTTAAGAGCAGAGAAGCGATCAGCTCTTCTACAGCACTTTTCTTCTCCCCCATCTTCAGTTTTACATTTGAACTTACCAGATGTACCACAGTTATGTTTGGCACTGCAGCGCTTCCCACTCTTTGTTACTCCGAGTGGCAGTGGAGGACTGCAGTAATCCCAGCTCCCCTCAGTGTAGCACCAGTAGTACTCATAGTCATGCAGGCCGCAGGTGTGGCCTTTTCTACACTTCTCTCCTGAGATGGTTATGTCAGAGTACGTGGGTGAACACGTTATTGTTGTTGTTCCAGTGGAACAGTAGTAGACTCCGTCTTCTTCTCTGTACAGGCAGGAGGTAGTGCAGCCCTCTGAATTCTCAGGAACAAGCGTGCAAACCAGTTCCTCTGTCGCGTCCCTTCTGTGTCGCAGTTCGTCATGAACCGTTATTACAGACATGGAGAGGGGTCCAGAAAGGGAGCAAGCAAGTCCAGAGACAAACTTAATTTGCTCCATGCCCATCATCCATGCCTCCTCATCCCTGTAGACTAAATCTATCTTGGCTTCTTTTATCTTTGGTTTTTTTGCAGGAGGTGAAGTACCTTCATTATTAGAGTGGCTTAAAGCAGTGTTCAAAATGTTCATGATCTCTTGTGGCACATTGACTCGGTCACCCAGTAGCTGCTGAACATGTTTGTACAGATTCTTAACCATCTCCTCAGATTTACGTTTTTTTTTAAAAAAGCAGTCGTCTTGAAAAATTTGCAAATTCTGGCTTCTATAAAGTCCAGACAGCTCTGCTGTTAGCTGTGGTACTGTTTTGACAACAGTGCTGAAACCGGGTTCATTTGTCCCTATGTAACCAAAAGAGAAAGACTTTTCTTCATCTGTTAGATGGATGTAACAGACAGCCGTCCAGATATGTGTGGGTATTGTAACCCTGTCAAAGTCTCGAGCATCATCTTCATCAAAAGTCCCCTGCTTCGGTATTTGGTTGTTTGAATCGGGCACCGCCCCTGTCACCAGGTAAGCAGTACCTGATGGATCTTGTTGCAATAAAATCGCCCTCATGGCAGCCTCCCAGGCTTTCCATTGGACTCGGTTGAAGCAGGCGTCCATGGGAACACTGTTAGTGAGGGTGAAGGTGGCTTTACGCCCGTCACCAGACTGGAAGCTGTTGGGGTTCAGATGGCCTCTGTCATAGCCAGTGTTGTGGTAATCTGCATTAATGGCTTGTGTGGCCTTAATGACATTTGCGTTATAATTGCTTTCCTTGTCCATATGAACCAGAAATGTGGAGCCTGAGAGCTGAGAAAAAGAAATATGATAAATTATGAGTTATGTGTGTTTAATTACTTATATGTATTTATTTCTTAGTGTTTTTTTTTACTTAACTTTTCATGGCATAATTATTTTGATTCACATTTTCCCCCCCATCTTCTCTCGTGCAGCTTTCTAGCCAATAAAACACAAGACTAGTGCTCCCACTCCTAATCCCTAAGCTTTATAATGACTGAGATTTTCATGCTACGGTTGATTGTTCTGTTGTTTTCAGACATTATATGTAATGACTCGGGTCTTGCGAGGGGCAGAACCACATAAAAATCCTCTGCACTGTTTAGACCAGGCAGATCCATAGGACGCAACCCTGCAAAGTTCTGAACAGGTAGAGTTGCGGTCACACAGACGCACGTTTGTGCAATAAATGTGAAGAGTGGCACGCAGTGCGAGTTAAAGTTTAAATCACACATAAATCACACTCGGTAAGGGTGGACTCACCCCCAGAGGATACAGAGTTGATTTTAGATCCCAGAGTTCCATCAGCTCTGTTTATTTTGCATTTTCTTTGGTTTTCTTTTCAGTTCTAATTAATGACCCCACGCTATCTCCAGACAGGAAGGTCTTCCCGCGTGTGCCATAAGCACTCTCTCACACTCCTTTTTCGTTGGCCCCCTGTGAACAGATTCAACTGCAGTGACGTACATCAACCTCATTTATGGAACATTTTGTAAGATGCAAAAAGACAATTAACTTTTTGCCTATTTTTTAAATGAAACAGTACGAAGAAAAATATCTTAAATTCCGCTCATTGATGTTACAGTAAATTTAAATAAAATAAGCCAATTTCAATGTTGATGCCTTTAACACATTCATAACATACTGTCAAGACTGTTGAAAACAATGTTTACAGAGTTAATCATTTCAAATCTCATTATTGTCACGGGTCGCGGCTGCACTGGTGGACGAGGAGCCAGCAGTGATCCCTCAAGGTTTATTATAACGAGACACTCTTGAGTCTGTGCATAAGGCAGACGTGACAGTTAGTTTAGAAGCCTGCTCGGGCTGGCTCGTGTACTTTAAGCTCAACCTGAATGCGGAAGCTGAGAGCCAGCGAGGGGTGAATGCGCTCCATGTACACAGCCGGCGTGTGTAACTTGAGCTCGAGCAGGCTCTCAGGTGATGCTGATGCATGTGGCTTACTCGTGATGGGGAAACAGGCAAAGGTCGAAGCCGGGGAGTAGAAGAAAGGTCCATGATTCAGGCTCGTGGCCAAGAAACAGTTCCAAAGATCAGTACTGGAGAAATGATGGCTAATGATCCGTGACGTGAGGCGAAGACGTGGTCATTGAAAAGAGGCGAGGTCAAAAAAACAAGAAGGCAAGACGAGAAAGAGTGCTGGAATATTGGACAGGGTGAGTGCACAATACTCTGGCGATGACGTGTAGTCTGAGTGCAGTTAAGTAGGGGGGAGAGGTGATTATGGATTGAGTACAGGTGTGCAGAGGAGAGAAAGAAGTGGGGAGGATCATGAAATCGGAGTGTGCATGTGATCATGCCGGGGCTGTGGCTTGGTGGGGCGTGACAATTATAAATCTAGCTGGAAATAACACAAACCAGGGGCCCCCAAAAAGAGTCTTTAACCCAGCTTTGAGTTTTCTCTGGATATTCTGGAGTTAATTAACAGCCAGGTCGATGGCTGCACGCTGGTGTATTTATAGTGGCGTGATAATCTGGTGTTAAAGAATGGGTTCCTGGCAGACACGAAAGACTTTATAACCATTTCCAGGGGTTTTGCAAGCTAGTGGATCTCACACTTTGTCACTCTCGGTCACACTGAGCCTTCTCCGGTGTGAGTGGGTCTCTATCATATTGTTTGCGTGCCGGCTCAGTTATTCATCTCTGCACAGGAAACTGTGGGCCACTGATCGCCACAACTGCCTTGCTCAAGAGCTGACTAGTGATGGTGCCCCGCACTTATTGGTCCACAAGTGAAAGTATTACTTATTGATGCAAACAAAGACAGAATCAAAACTTTTTACTGTAATGCTAAATATTTAATATGAAGATTTAAGACAGTAATTACAGGACACACATGGGCGACGGGAGCCAGAATGATGGCATCCACGAGACATGAAGCCAGTACTGACATACGTGTGATCCTCTTTGGCTCTTATGGGTCTCTGCACCACAGTTGGCCACTTACTGTTACGCCTGAGTGTTGAACTGATTAACATGACAGGAAACCGTCTGCCAGTGCACACAGCCAGTCGATTAAAGATGTTCTGTTTATTTATTGGCTGTAATCATTACATTTGGATAAACATCTCATTTATTTTGAGGTGCAACCGTGACATGGAAAATTTAAACCTTCTTTCTTTTTGTCTTTGTGTTTGTTCTCCTTCCCTTTCTTTCTTTGCTCTGTTTCAGTAGAAACAGAAGTTTATCGTCTGCGGTGATATACGAACATACCCACTGCAGGTCAGCTCTGCCCCTTGCCCTCAACATATGCAACTGCCTCCACTTCTGCCACACACACACACACACACATATGCACACACTTCTTGATTGATTAATTTATTCCTGGTTGATTGATTGATTGATAAAAGAAATCCCAAATCCACTGTTTACAGATGTATGGGCTTTGCGTCAGTATTTGTGTTCCCAATGAAACATTCCCAAAACCTAGCAGTTGGTACCTTTATAGCTTGACGTTTGTCCCTCCCTATTTTAGGAACAAATGTAAAATTATGTAAAATGAAACAACTGAAGCCTTCTTCAATCATCTGAATATCATTAATGATTGATTAATCAGCTCTATGTGTGTCATGCACACTCGTAACACGACCGGCACTAGGACCCAGAAGGAGGATGGTCGTGAACCAGGAAGCATAAAAGGAGACAAAATGGCGCTTCACATTGCTCAGTCATTGAGTTCGCCCATGCCTTGTCTGACGCTTCGCCGACTATTCTGTGAGGACTCACCTATTTGGGTTGTTCTTTGATTGAGTGTGTGTTGCTAGAACGCGGATTTATTTGTGTAGATCCTAGCTCTTCGTGTAAGAGAGTTCTTAGATAAATTGCGTGGTTATCCTGCCTACTCGCGTTGCTTCCGCGTTTGGGTTTACCATCCACGCTACACGGGCTAACTGCTAAGGCTTCTGTGCTTACCCTACGATAGCTCGTGACAATGTGTATCTTCATGTATTTTCTGTGTGTGTGATACTATTTTCTTCTTTTTCACAGAAGAGCTCTAGTCTCACCACAGGACATCAATGACCTCATATCATGTTAAAGCTGTCTGACAGTTTAATACATTTCTTTTTGGGAAAAAGTCTTATAAACAAAGGTTTGGTAATTTTTGAAATCACAACAATTAGTCTGCGGCATACTTTTCTTTATGATGTCAGAAAGTTAACCTAGAAACTCATGTTTAGTTTTACTTTAATGGATGCGGTCATCTACAAACCTACAATATGTGTGTGATATTGCTGAGTGAACATTATCTTCTAGCAAAGGTTAGGAAGGTTTAGTTTAATAGAATATAAAGAAAAGTTTACCTGTGGTTCAATGAACCAGTTCCCACTTTTCCGTCCATCCTGACTGTTCCTGCAGCCATAATCGAATGTATAGGCGCTGTACAGAGGGATCTTGTGGCTCGTGGAGTAGAGTGTAGCGTAGAAATACCTGCTATACTCAGTGAGCATTTGGCAGATTTCTCTAGCATTTTGATCAAATCCAACAGGTGCTCTATTTTTGTAAAAGAACTGAGGACATGTCTGGAAGCTGTTGACAACCTCTGCCCTTGTGTGAACGGCCAACAGGCCAAAGAGAGCAACAGTAAGAGAAGCCCAGAGGATCATGACTGGAGTCTATGTGAGAGGGACGGAGGAGGGCAGAGGTTTTATACAGCACATCATCATGTGATCTGCCTCAGTGAAGCAAATGTTCATGGATAAATCACATGTTGTTGTGATAATGTAAACTGGATTTATTTTCTCTCTTGAACTTTCCTGCTCTTTTAAGTCAGGCAAAACCATGTTGTAGGGGAGCACTCAACACCTGCGCATTTCTCTAATGTATGGAAATGATATAATAACTAGAATAACTAGCAGTGTGACGGTTCCACCATCAGTGGTGGTTTGGAGAGCCGTGTCATCTGCTGGTGTCGCTCCACTGCGTTTCATCAAGTCCAAAATCAACACAGAGTCTACCAGGAGACTTCATGTTTCTGTCTGCTGAACAGCTTTATAGAGGTGCTGATTACCTGTTCCACACACACACACACACACACTCTCTCAGCACCTGCACACACTGACAAAACCACCACTAGTTTACTGACTGTGATGACTGTTACTGTTACACCACTAGTTTACTGACCCGAACTCTACGGAGAATCTCTGAACTATTGTGAAGAGAATAGAGGAGAAACATCTGACTCAACAATACAGACGAGCTGAAGGCTGCCATGAAAGCCACCTGGTCCTCAGTAACGCCTCAGCAGCGCCTCAGCCATGCTGCACTCATGCAGTACTGTGTGCTAATGGAGCCCTGACCAGGTACCGAGTGCTGGAATTAACTTCATTTTCAGAATTTCTGTATTGTAAACCATTTTTTAATAATCTTAGGAACTATTCTACTGTTTTTTTTAGATACTGGATTTTTTTTTTTTTTTCATGAGCTGTAAGCTGTAATCATATATTATATATACATATAATATTTCAGCTGTAATTTAAATATTTCCTGCAGCCCCACCCCTTCACTCACCTGCAGATCACTGGCGCACACCATGACAAAAAGAAAATGTACATTTTCACAATATTCTAACTTTTTGAGATGCACTGTATAATAGATCCAACTTTTTTAGCAATGTGGAATAATGTAGAGAAATAATGTGATTGTTTTTTATCAATTAAAAAAATTCCTTTTCCAAAATGTCACACACAAAGTCAGCTTTTTACATTGTTTTTTAAAAAAAAAAAATTTCCTGCCCATGTTCATTTTTACGTTTATCCACCAAAGTTGAGAAAGTGGTTTAAATAAAAGCTAACTGTGTTCCCAAAAGAATCTTCCTTCATTCCTTCGATCTATTTCCCCGCTTGCTGGGCCTGACGTCTCAGCACAACGTAGATCTTCTAAATGAAAGCCTCATTTTGTGTACCTTTTACATGTTTTTGAATAAGCACTGCAAGGTTTAAAAAGGTGTTTGTCAGAGTTTGTCCTGTTTGTCTGACCCCAGAGTTCTCATTTACTGGCAGTAGTTTGGTCCGAGTCCAGCACTCTGTCGAGAAACACCATCTAAACACATCTTTTTTATATTTTCATGTAATCCAACATTGGTGCCAGTCTCCATGTTTACATTTAGACATTTGGCAGACGCTCTTATCCAGGGTGACTTACAAAAAGTGCTTTGAGGTTTCCGTCACTCGAGAGATACACTCAAAAAAATAACTTGTTGAATGAACTTAATTAAATCATGGAAAGTATTTTCACGTGATTTAATGGCTTTCTTTCAGTATTAAGCAATTTTGTTGGCCTAACTTCATGTCCTTAGGTTCAGTCAAATTAATTTATTAGGTTTATTTAACTTATTTACTACAGCTGTGTCCAACATAATTTAATACTGTTAAACCAACATATTTTAAGGTTCATCCAACATAAATGAATAGGGTTGGTACAACAATTTTTTCAGTTGTAAATTAAGTTGATCCAACTCAAGTAAATTTAGTTGGCACAACAGAATCGCTTAATGCTGAAAGAAAGCAATTGAATCACGCGGAAATTCTTTCCATGATTTAATTAAGTTTATTCAACAAGTTATTTTTTTGAGTGACAATGCAGAAATAATGGAAATCTTTTCCAATTTATATTGAATTTAAGTGAAAATATCGGCAGCAGAGATCTTCAAAATCCAGACAGGCCAGCTGATTCAACTTATACCCAGCTACAGTGGGTGGATTAAGGTGTTGGTGAATTAAAGACTTTGCTGGACACTGGCCAGCCATGACTGGAGTTGAAGAGCCCTGGTCATGTTTGTTTTTGTTTTGTAGTTTTTGTTAGGGCGTTTTCACACTGGGGTCCCGGATCCGTTTCCGAGTACACTTGGCCCCGGGACCAGTTGATTTTTGTCTGTGAGAATGTAATTCTTCCGAATCGCTCCGCGCTCGGGAACGAATCCCTGGAATTTTCCCAGAAGGCACCTCGGTCAGGTGATGCGGGTGCTCACCTGAACCAAGGTAAGTCATCATTAGTATTGTTATACATAGTTGTTTATTCTGGGAAACTGGGTCAAGCATTAATACTGTCAGTGGGCGTGTAGTTTGGTTTGGTTTTGTTTTGATTATGTTTTATTTTGACTTATGTTTGTTTAGTTGGGCTGTGATGTGTTTTGTGAGATGTGTAAGTGTATATTTTGGTTTATTCAGTTTATTTATGTGTGTGTTGTGCTGTGTGTTCCTTTTGTGTCTCCATAGCCTCCAGGGCGTTCCCCAAGCCTCCAGAGTGTAGCCTTAGCTTCTTGTGTGCTCCCTTAGCCCCTAGCGCGGTCCCCCAGTCTTTAGGACTCCTGTCCCGTTCAGTCCTAAGCTCTTGTGTCAGTCCTATAGGGGCTGAAATACATAACATAGTGTTAGAATTATTTTATTTATAAAGAAGTTATTTTTCTATGAGCTCTCTTCCTCATAGATCTGATATTAAGGTGTGAAATCTTTCTTGTTGCTATCTTCCTGTCTCCTCTTGCATCTGCTCTTAAAGGTCTGAACGCTCCCACGCTCACCTTCTCATTCTCTCTGTCTCTCTCTCTCTGTCTCCTTCTCCCCCTAACTCGAGCCAACATCCTGTGATCCTGTCACCCTTGTTTCTGGTTGTGAGGGCACGTCCATGAGCTGGCGTTAGGGTACAGCACACAGCGGGGCGACCGGGGACATGAGGATTTGTGTCCTGAAGGCTTATACACTTCAGGGTTCAGCATGGTGACTGGCACAGCTGCTAAAGAGCTTGTCTGAGGATCTGATGGTCGCCATTTAGAATCCAGCTCTTGTTAACACATTTAATGTCTAGTTGCTCTCAGTAGTGGGTGTGATGCATGGCAGGGTAGTCATTACTGCTGCAAGGAAACTGTGAGGCAATACTGTAGTGCCATTTCTTTTAAAAACAGTTAATGAACAACCATTTGAAGATTTCATAAGTAGAGTAAACAGACACACACACACATATTGATTGTATGTTAGTGTTTCCAGATTGGTTGTTTTGTAGGTGGAGCGTGCTCAGGGCGGTGGAGATGACACAGCAGTAAACGGGATCCGCTTGAACTGTGTCGACCCAAAAAACAAAGCTGGCCGTCCAACCACTATAGAGTCTGTTGTAAGAAGGTGGGATGGTTTCTCTCTCTCAGGACAGTGTCCTGCTGTGTCTCTTTCTGTGTGTGTGTGTGTGTGTTATATTGAACTCTGAAGATTCTTGTGCAGTGGCACTGGTGCTACATGACAGAATTGAGTGGGGCATCTGGAGCAATAACTGTCCCGAAAGTGTCATCTGTGGACTGCAGAGCGGGGTAGAGGAGCCTCAGGGAAGTGGAGACGACACCGCGCTGAACAACATGTGATTCCTGTGAATTCCTGTGATTCAAGTGATTACACACTACAGCGTTCAATTACTGTTATTATCACAAGCATAGAGCAACAAGTCACACTGCTTTTCTTACCGAAGCCCTTCATGATATTTCAGTTCAAATTTAAAAAATTCATTTCTGTACAAAAAATCGTTTCCCTTTTGTGAAATAAAAATTCTAGATCATGTGTAACGTGTGATCTGCCTAATGCTGGTAACTGCTGTTTGTATGTGTCGAAATATTACACACTTCAGATTTTCTGTTTGAATTTGTAAATCCTGTCAAAAAAATAATACCTAACCACTTTTCGTCAAACTGCTTTTTGACAGTTTTATTGCCCCTTTTATGACCTTTGAATGACCTTTTACGATGTTTTATGGCCTGGAGGAATGATAAAAAGGGGGGGGTGTAACGATGCTTATGCGTTAGACATCATTTCATTTATTCGTTGTAAGAAGTTGATTGGAAGTGTTTGGTGTTTTCTTTTATTATTATTCATATTTTCATCAGGGAAAATGAATGCTTGTGAGGGTATAATTTCGGAGCTGCCGTTGACGGCTGTGTACGAGTCGTCTTTAACTAGAGCTCCGAAGAAACGTGTTATGTTTTTACGTAGAACTCAGCGACCACCGCGTGAATCGCTTCGGGAAGGGATGAGTCTGGATTTGGGCCGTAAGTGGGGATCTGTGTTTAAATATCTGGACGGGGAGATGTTTTTTTACCAACTGGAGAAATGTGAAACATTCAACACGGGTGTTGAAAAAACAACGATCACATCGAACGACTGGGGAGTATTGAACCTGATGGTTTTTAATCTACTTAAAGAAAAGAAGAAGATTAAAGGAACCATACCAGCAGAGAGTGAGAATTTAAATCTCTGGAATGAACTTGAAGAAGAAGAAATTCAAATTGATGAAACAAAAACAACAACAGCAACAAAGACTGTGCTGCAAAACGGCTCGAAGAAAAGACTAATGAGAATAATATGGGCGACGAAAGCAGCGCCTACGGGTAAATGGTTTTACCGCGTGAGCTGGGGTTTGACCGGCGAGAACGAGGCCGAGGGACCGGTGACCGTGGAGCGCTTCAACACAGAGCGCGGGGTCTTCCACACGACTCTGAGCATCCCAGTCAGCGCCTGGATCCGAATGCACGAAGATTACGGGGAGCGAATCACGGGACATTTCCACAAGAGTCGTGATTGGAGGGACCAGGTCGTGACGCGACGCGATCGCTTCTACCTCCTCCTCTTCAGGCGGCTAGTTTAAATCCCTCTAGTTTTCAGCTTCGACACAACGGGTGCATTATCCGAATTTATGTCTTCCGTGGCATGCCGAACTCATCCTCACCACAACCCTCGATGCTTTCAACGGTGTCTGAAAGTCAGCCGTCCAACTCAGGGGAGGGCTGTGAGTGCGTGACGGTTGCGCTATACTATGGTGATGAGACAGACGGGTGGCTTTCCGTTTTTTTTCTGGACACGGTAAAAGCTGTGGTGACAAGGCTGTTATCTATAGTCTTGTATCGCTACCTTGAGGAAACCTGCTACGGCTGCAACGTTGATCATCCCAGTCAGAAACATCACGCGTGTCTCTGGGGTATTCCTGACGATTTCTTCCGAGACAACTTTGGCGAGGTACGGAAAAGACTGTGGACTGATCGGTTTATACCGTCCATTCGGCTCTTTCTGGAAGCGAACAGTCTCTCACCAATGGACGAGTCTAAACTGCGCGGTGTGGCTGAGACCTTCCTGCACGAGTTGAGATTCACCCACAACATCGAAGACACTCTTTTACAGATACAGAAAGTGTTAACCGGCGAGGACGAGACTACGCCTAAGAACAGAAGCCTTGAACAAGTTGTGAACTTTTGGTACGGGAACGACGTCTGAAGAAGAAGAAGAATGGGTAACTGTCTGAGAAAATGGAGCTCGTATACGCACGATTACCTGGTGATAGAGACTGGTAGTTAAAGTAATCGAAAACAGAGACAACGACGCTTTAAAGTTTAATTCCCGTTTCAGGTGTGTACCTGCGGAGGTAAAGAAATTCGAAGAGCTTTTGTGTATCATTAGATCTGTAACCGGTTCTACACACTGGAACGAGCTTGTGCTGACAATATTACGCGTAAACGAGAATTCCCCAGTCAGTACCTTTTGTAAGATTATTGATGTTTTGAGTGAAAATCTGAACATACATCATATATTTACACTTTATGCCTTGTTTGTTGACAATCATTCTGTAGATATTGTTAACGATTTGAGGGAAATACATGATGCTGTATTATATAGAAATGGCAATGTATTCCTTACACGAGCTTTGAAAGTAATCAAACGCTGTTAACCATACGTGATTCTTTTTGTTTTCTCTTGCATGGTGTTAAACAAATCTTTTTGAAATAATAAAATGAGTGTAAGCAACAAAAAAAAAGGTATTCTTTTTTATTCTTAGATGAGTTTCTTTTTAAACTGAAAAAAAAAGTCCTTAACATCAAGTCTCATGTAAGCACTCTACATGTAAACAGACACTTCCTAAAAGGGTCATAAAACAGACACTTCCCTAATGAGCACTTTCAATTCAATTCAATTTTATTTCTATAGCGGTTTAACAACGGTCATTGTCTCAAAGCAGCTTCACAGAAATGAAAAGAAAATGAAAAGAAGACTTATGGAAATGTATATATGTGTAAGAAAAATGTGACTAGATAATGAGATTGTCCCTGATGAGCGAGCCGAGGGTGACGGCGACAGTGGCAAGGAAAAACTCCCTGAGATGGCAACAGGAAGAAACCTTGAGAGGAACCAGACTCAACAGGGAACCCATCCTCATCTGGGTGATAACAGATAACAGAAATTGTATAACATCATGTGTGTTATGCAGATGAAAGTTCCATAAACAGAAGTTAATTTAAATTAACACAAAGTCCAGTTCAGCACAGGGACGAGTCAGCAGGTGCAGAGGGCAGATGGGGGTCTGGATCACTGGGAGCTCAGGAGCAGCATGTGTAGATCCAAACCAAAATGAAGAAGAATCCAGCTGGAGTTGGTCCTTCTCTGGATGCCTCTGGGTCAAAGCAGGGTCGCCTCGGTCTACTGAAGCTGGCACGATCTCCAGATGCCTCGGGATGGCTGGAAAAATAAAGAGCAGGTGAAAAGAATTAGCGTGGTTGTCATTCAGGATAGATGTACTGGAGTATCAGGTAAAGAAGTTAATTATGTGTATGCCAGATTAAAGAGATGCGTCTTGAGTCTACTATTAAACTGGGAAACTGTGTCTGAGCCCCGAACACTGTCAGGAAGGCTATTCCAAAGCTTAGGAGATAAATATGAAAAAGCCCTACCTCCTTTTGTAGATTTTGATATTCTGGGAACTACCAGTAGTCCGGAGTTTTCTGATCTTAAGGAGCGTCCTGGATTGTAACGTATCAGAAGACTGGTTAGGTATGTGGGAGCTCGACCGTTTAGAGCCTTGTACGTAAGTAATGCTATTCTGTAATTAATTCTAAACTGAACGGGTAGCCAGTGCAGGATGATAATATTGGGGTTATATGATCATATTTTCTGGATCTAGTGAGAACCCTGGCGGCTGCATTTTGGACTAACTGTAGCTTGTTAATTGAGGATGCAGGACAGCCACCCAGTAATGCATTACAGTCGTCCAGTCTGGAGGTCATGAATGCATGAACCAGCTTTTCTGCATCAGGTACAGATAAAATGTTCCTAAGCTTGGCAATATTTCTAAGGTGGAAAAAGGCTGTTTATGTGATGTGTGAGATATGATTTTCAAAGGATAAGTTACTGTCTAATATCACACCCAGGTCTTTCACTGTCGAGCTGGTGGTAACAGAACATCCTTCTAAACGCAGACTGAATTGTGAGAGCTGGTATGTACTGGTTTTTGGGCCAATAAGTAATATCTCTGTCTTATCTGAATTTAGTAAAAGAAAATTATCGGTCATCCAATCTTTTATATCTTGAATACACGCAGTTAGTCTAGACAGTTTGGGTATTTCATCTGGTTTTGTGGAGATGTATAACTGAGTATCATCAGCATAACAATGGAAACTAATCCCATGTCTTCTGATGATGTTACCCAAGGGAAGCATGTATATTGAGAACAACAGAGGTCCTAAAACTGACCCTTGTGGCGCCCCATATTTCACTGGCATTACACCAGACTGTTCTCCATTCAGATCTACAGAATGGAATCGATCGGACAGGTAGGATCTAAACCATTTTAACGCCTGTCCCTGAATACCAATGTGATTTTGTAAGTGATCTATTAGAATATCATGATCTATAGTGTCGAATGCAGCACTAAGATCAAGTAAGACAAGAATTGAGATGCAGCCTTGGTCCGAAGCTAAAAACAAGTCATTTGCAATTTTAACTAGTGCAGTTTCTGTACTATGATGGGGCCTGAAACCTGACTGAAATTCCTCGAGGATATTGTTTTCCTGCAAGAATGTGCATATTTGGGCTGATACTATCTTTTCTAATATCTTTGATATAAACGGAAGGTTTGAAATCGGTCTGTAATTTATTATATCATTTGGGTCTAAATTAGATTTTTTAAGAAGAGGCTTAATAACTGCCAACTTGAAAGGTTTAGGGACATGACCTAGACATAATGAAGAGTTGATAATGTTTAGAAGTGGCGCTCCAGTTATATTTATCACTTCTTTTAAAAGTCTAGTTGGGATTGGATCCAACAAGCATGTTGTTGATTTAGCCGAGGTGATAAGTTTATACAGCTCTTCCTGTCCTACACCTGTAAAGCACTGAAAATCTAATTGTGAAGCTTTAGACTGGACTGGTGAGTTCAATGGCAGCGTTGGAAAGTAAGGTGTCAGATGTAAAACGGGATGTCTCTTCCAACACAACACGTATCGAAGAGGCTGAAGGCCGCATTCATGACACGGAAAGGTCACTGGAAAAGAACGAAGCTACACTTGGCCATAAAACGAATCGCTTGCCTCAAATCAAAAACAGAAGACCTGGAAAACCGAAGGAAAAACCTCTGTCTTTATGGTATACGTGAAGGAGCCGAAGGCCAGAAAACACTCCTTGAATTCATAAGCGAAATGCTGGCACAATGGCTGGGGCCGGACAAGTCGTTTACTTTAGAACGGGTTCATCGCACACTAGCGTCCGGGAAACCCAACCAAAACAGAGCTATACTCATCCGTTTCTTAAAGTTTCAGGAGAAGGAATTTGTCTACCGGGAATCTAGGCAGCGGGACATCATGCACGACGGAGTCAAGATATCCTTTTCGCAGGACCTCTCAGCTGAGACAGTGCGGATCCGACGGGGATTTAACCCAGTTACAAAGCTGTTTGTGGATATCAACGCGTTCCGCGGTTTTCAACATAACCCTTGTAGGCTGAGAGTGCTACGCGCCGGCAAGCTTCATCTTTTTTCAACGCCGCAAGAAGCTGAAAAATTCTACAAAAGCATTTCACAGCCAGCATAGAATCATCAGTTAAGTGATCTGAGTGGCATCAACAGGTTGAAATCCTGCCTGTAGAATACAACAGACGATCGAGATGTGCAGTGGGAGCGAGTTCAGGTCATTTGAAACATAATTTAGTTGACATGTTGAGTTTTATGCCTACTGTACATTTATGTTTTATCTGTTTTATTGGTTGAGCGTAAGTGAATTGGCTTTGCCTTGTATATTTTGTTGATTATGTAGAGCCTATAAAGGGTGTCGTTCTGGATAAGATCAAGCTACATGTTTATGTTAAAAGGGAAAATTTAATTGTACGTTTAAAGTGCACGGGGGAAAGGAGCAGAAGGTGGGTCTTGAGTCGAGCTACGTTGGCTAGTTGCTCCTCAATTATTGTGGATCAACGTTCCCCAGATGGTCAGTTAACAGGAGGGGCTGGCATCTCGGGAGAGAATGCTGGAGTAGAACATTTGGGAGGGGGTAGGAGGTGTTTGTTTGTATACATTTGCACCCACTCTATTATTGTTTTATTTTTTATTCATTTATTATTACCGCTTTTTTTCTTTTTCTTTTTTTCTCTCTCGTATTCTTCTTATTTATATATTTCCTTATATACTAAGACAGTAATCTATGGAGGAACCAAAAGTAAAAGGTAGTATGGATATTAAAATTACAAGTTGGAATGTCCGGGGAATGAGAACTGGTCAAACTGAAACAAGTACTGAATAGGATAAAACATCTCAAATCTAAAATAGTATTTCTGCAAGAATCACATTTGATCACATCGGAAATGCATAGCGTGAGTAAAAGATGGCCAGGCCAAATATTCCATGCAAACTTCAGTTCTCATGCAAGAGGTGTAGTTATCCTCATTCATAGGTCAAGTGATTAAAACTATTCAAGACCCTTCTGGAAGATATATAATTGTCCAGGGGAGTATTTTGACACAAAAAATAAATCTTATAAACATTTACGGTCCCAATGAAGATAACCCATCATTTTTTGAGAAATTATTTTTAACTGTTTCTGATCTGGAGGGATTTAATATAGTTGGAGGTGATTTTAACTGTACCCTCGACCCAATATTGGACAGATCCACTCAAAGGGATACAACTCGTACACAAACTAGGAAAACATTCATTGATTATATGAAGGATCTAAGCTTAATTGAAATCTGGAGAGAGCTGAACCCAGACAAAAGGGAATATTCTTGTTATTCAAGTTCGTATAAAACTAATTCACGAATTTATTATTTTATAATATCTGCAGACTTACTGTCCAATGTAAAAGAATGCTGGTACAATAGTATAGTAATTAGTGACCATGCAGCAGTGTCTATGGAAATTCACTTAGGAAGATTCAAACATTGTCCTAGATGGAGGTTGCAAACTTATTTGTTACAGGACCCAGAGTTTATTAAATTTGTTGTATTAATAAATATTTTGAACTAAATACCAATGAAACTACGGCAGGTATTAGATGGGAAGCATTTAAGGCTTACATAAGAGGAGAAATTATTAGTTATACAAGCGCTAAAGCTAAACATTACAATCAGGAACTGCAAACCTTAGAAGATCATATAAAAAGAATTGAAATTAATACTGATAATAACCCTGAAAAGCTACATAACTTGTCTATCTTGAGAGCTAATTATGACAAATTAACTGCCGATAAAGTGGCAAAAAGCCTACTGTGGACTAAGCAAAAATACTATGATCAGGGGGGAAAAGCAGGTAAACTGTTAGCATGGAGGATAAAGAAGATGCAATCTGAAAGAACAATTAATAGTCTAAAGTTGAAGTCTGGTAATTTAACTATGGATCCAACAGAGATAAATAATCATTTTAGGGATTTTTATCAAATACTGTACAAAATGGAATATAATGGAAATAGAAAAGTGCAGAAACTGTTTCTTGACCAGCTGCAATTTAAAACTATATCAGAAGATGAGAAAATAACATCAGACAGCCCATTAACAATAGAAGATCTCAGTGAAGCCATAGGAGATATCAATAGTGGTAAAGCGCCTGGACCAGATGGGCTTCCAATAGAATTTTACAAAACATTTAAGAGACAGCTTATAAGACCATTGCTTGACATGTATGAGGAATCCTTTACGACAGGAATGCTCCCAGATTCATTAAGATTAGTTATCATAACATTAATACTAAAGCCAAACAAGTCCCCGACTGAGTGTTCATCTTACAGGCCAATTAGCTTAATGGGATGCGATACAAAATACTTTGTAAAGCACTTGCTAGAAGATTGGATAAATATCTTCCCCAATTAATCGATGATGACCAACAAGGTTTTATACAAAAAAGACAAGGATATCATAATATCAGAAGGGTCTTGAATATACTATATGAGCGATACAATGAAAAAGATGCGGCAGTGTTCTCTGTGGATGCATACCAAGCATTTGACAGGATAGAGTGGGACTATCTGTTCGATCTGCTTCCAAGGTTTGGTTTAGGCGAAACATTTCTTGAGTGGATTCGAATTCTATATACTAATCCAGCTGTTGAGATCTTAACTAATAACATAATCTCAAAACCGTTTAATCTTCAGCGATCCACCCGTCAAGGGTGCCCTCTGTCCCCACTGTTGTCTGTGTTGGCAATCGAACCCTTAGCTATGGCAGTAAGAGTCCATACAGGAATATCAGGTATTATAATTGGGGGGAGGGATCATCGTATTTCTCTTTTTGTGGATGATATTATATTTTTTCTGACAAATTTGAAAAGCAGTATTCCTAATATGATGAGGTTAATTTTCTGGATACAAAATTAATCATTCTAAGTCAGTATTGCTGTTTCTTAACAAGGAAGAAAGACATAAACCTATAATAAACACCCCTTTCATGGCAACTACAGAGGGCTTTAGTTATTTAGGTGTTAAAATCACTCCCAACTTGAGCAAAATCATCCCAATAAATTATGATCCCCTGATGGACAGAACTAGTGAGTTATTGAAAAAATGGTCAAATTTACCAATATCCATGATCGGACGAATTAACATAATAAAAATGAATATTCTACCCAAGTTTCTATACTATTTTCAAACACTCCCATTTCCATTACCAAATGTGTTTTATGATCAACTTAATAAACTACTTGCCCAATTTATTTGGAATGACAGAAAAGCTAGACTTCGCCTTAAATTATTACATTTGCCCTATGACAGGGGAGGGCTTCAGCTGACTTCAGCATTAAATTATTTCCACACAGCACCACCTCCGGCTTGGGTAATTATTGAACAATCATGCACTCCAGATCTGCCATTAAAAATGTATTTATACTCTTCAGATGTGAAGTCCATGAAACGGAACACAAGAAATCCTTTTCTTAAAAATACAATTTCAATTTGGCACGCTGCTCATAAATATATTGGTGATATGCCAGAACTGTCCCAATTCACTCCTGTTTGGCGTAATGCACAATTTATACCCGGCAATAAAGACGGAGGCTTTAAGTTTTGGAATACAAGAGGCATTCAGAAAATTATGGATTTGTATGAAGATGGAGTTTTACTTTCATTTGATCACTTTTGCCAGAAATACTCAATCATCAAAAAACTTTTTAAAAATATTTACAGTTAAAAAGTTACATGTCATCAAAAAAGAAACAGATAAGCTATATGCCATCTTTATCAAAATTAGAGGAGATGTGTCTTAAAAACTTAGAAGGAAGGGGGCATATATCTATGTATTACAAATTTTTGGTTAAATACAGCCCTGAATCAACATTAGACAAATTGAATGCCTGGAAATTGGATATGCAGAAAGATATTGATGAGGCATGTCTAAAAGCACAAATGCAAACAATAAATACAAGGTTTAAATTACTTCAATATAAATGGTTAATGAGAACCTACATAACTCCCGTTAAACTTCATCGTATGTCTGCCAACATCCCAGATGTGTGCTCTAAACGTCGGGATGAGAAAGGCACATTATATCATTGTCTTTGGAGATGTTCAAAAATACAATACTTTTGGAAAAATGTTATTGAATGTATGTCGAACATGCTCGGTGAGAATATTCCTCTGAATGTTAAACTTTGCATACTTGGTATATATATCCATATATACCCACTGGAGTCTATTTTGAAGCAGACGAAGCTCATAGATTTTGGCCTCCTTCAGACTAGGAGATTTATTGCCTTGAGATGGAAAAGCCTGGAAGTGCCACCCTTGAAAATGTGGGAAAAGGAGATATTGAACTGTATCGGACTGGAGAGACTAACATATATTGCAAAGGGCAAGCAGAGAAACTTTGAACGTCTTTGGGAACCACACATAAATATTATGTAAAGGTGAATACAGACTTTACTGGACATTGTACCGACTTCTACTTGGACATTGCAAATACTGTCTCTGACCTATTTATTTATTTATTTTTAATTAATGAATTAATTAACTAATTAATTAATTAATTACTTTGTTTATTATTTATCTTATTATTAAAATTTTTGTTTTTTGTTTGGTTTCTTTGGGGTTTTTTTTTTCCTTCTTCTGGTGTGTGATTGTATCCTGGTTTGAAGTGTTGTTTGTTATGTGGTTATATAAAAAGTCAATAAAAATAAATAAATAAATAAAAAACATTATGGCCTCGTTAACTTACAGATCGGACCCCAGGCGCTTCGTGACTTATTACGAGAATCAGGTGCGAGGATTACCGGGTTTTAGCGGCGCCCCGGTTATGTACGGACGAGGGGTCGGATCAGTTTTTTCGAGACTGTTTCGTTTCATAATACCTTTGGTAAAAAAGGGATTCAACTTTGCTAAACCTCATCTAACATCTGCTGCTGAGGGCATCGCTTCGGACGTGTTTAACAGAGCCGTCCAGAAAACAGGCAAAGGCTCGGAAGGTCAGGAGGGGTCAGGAATCACAATTCTATCTCGAAGAGCCATAAAACAACTGCCCGGTCAGCGTGTATCAAAGTCTAAAAAAATAAGAGTATCTTAAAAGAGAAAATCAGTTGGTGAAGTAGATCTGTAGGAAGGAGGTCGACGGTGAGGTCTTGCGACATATTTTAGAGTTGAATAGAAAATAAAAATCGGACATGGCTCTTTTACATGAGAAATCGGCCGAATGTGCTATGACGGAGCTCGATTTATTCTCGGCCCCTATGACCCAGCTCTCTATCGAAGAGGGCCAACGCATAGAGATCCAACCTTTAACAGCAATAACCGATAGGAGTCCAATCTGTTAGGGCGGGACGGTGTCCATCCCACTCGGGAAGGTGCTGCTCTCATTTCTTGTAGTATAGCACATAGTCTCAGAAGAGGCCGAGTTAATAGGTGACAATCCAGAGCCCAGGCCAGGGAGCAGACAGACAGGCTAAACCAACCGTCTGCTAGCTGCATAGAGTCGTCACTCAGGGTTCATCAGATTGAGACTGTGTCTGTTCCCCGAGATAAACATAAACATACATTTAGAAAGACTCAGAAAGTCTGTTTTAGTCATTTAATTAACATAAATTCCACAAACTCCACACTGACCACAAAGACCACACTGAATGTGCAGCCGCACCTCTGATCTGAAGCTAGGACTGTTAAATATTAGATCTCTCGCATCTAAAGCAGTTATTGTTAATGAAACTATCACAGATCAGGAGTTTGACATATTATGTTTAACAGAAACCTGGATTAAACAGGACGAGTATGTGGCTCTAAATGAAGCGAGTCCTCCTGGATACAGCTACATACACCAGCCTCGGCTAACTGGTAGAGGAGGAGGAGTCGCAGTTATTTATAACCATAATCTGTCTCTCGTACAAAAACACAGTTTTAAATTTAATGCATTTGAAGTTCTCTATAGTAACATAAAGTCAGCTCAGTCAATCCCGCTAATCATCATTTACAGACCCCCAGGGCCGTACTCGGAGTTTCTCTGCGAATTTGCAGATTTCCTTTCAAACCTTGTTGTTTCTGTAGATAAAGCGTTAATTGCTGGAGACTTTAATATTCATTTTGAGAATCCAGAAGACCCTCTGAAAACAGCATTCTTGTCCATACTGGACTCAGTAGGAGTAAATCAGTGTGTAGTAGGACCCACTCAAAAGCAGGTCACACTTTGGATTTAATATTATCCTTCGGATTAAGTATAGGAAATATAACCACAATTCCACAGTCTGAAGTTATCTCAGATCACTACCTTGTCTCGATTAAAGCGTGTTATAGTAATAATGTACGCACAGCACCGCGCTTCCACCTTAAACGTACATTTACATCAAATACCGCACAGAGCTTTATCAATAATCTTCCAGAATTATCTACTTTGATTGGATCGCCATCTGACTTCACAGAACTCGAACAGGCGAATGAATATCTAGAGTCAGCACTTCGTTATAGCTTAGATAATGTAGCTCCAGTTAAAAGGAAAATGATTAGGGATAAGAAACTCGCTCCTTTTTCAATAACAAAATCATAAATATTAGGCAAAAAATTCAGGCTTTGAAACCAGACAATTTAAATAATTCAGATGATAAACTAACCACATCACATCAGAACTTAGAACACTTTACTCCCCTTGAAGCGAGGGAACTAATTTCACTCATCTCTTCTTCAAAATCATCAACCTGTTTATTAGATCCTATACCAACACACTTTCTCAAGCAGATAGTACCAGCAATAATAGAACCCCTGTTGAAAGTAATTAACTGTTCACTCAGTAGTGGGTATGTCCCCAAATTCTTTAAATTAGCCGTTATTAAACTGCTAATCAAGAAACCTGACCTTGACCCCTGTCTGCTTTCTAATTACAGGCCGATATCAAACCTTCCGTTTATCTCCAAGATTTTGGAAAAGGTAGTATCACAGCAGCTATGTTCACATCTACACAGAAATAGCATAAATGAACTGTATCAGTCAGGATTTTCTTACAAAGCCCCAAAATTATGGAATAGTCTTCCTGTTAATGTTCGGGACTCAGACACAGTCTCAGTGTTTAAGTCTCGGCTAACAACTTATTTATTTAGCGCAGCATGTTTGTAAATAGATGAGCCTTAGGTAAAGGAGCAGATCTGGGGGACTCATGGACGTAGAGTATTCTGGTGAACTGCTATGTTTAGATGCTGTCCTCCCCACTCTCATTGTTCACTCAGGTTTGTTGACGGTGAGGTGATTGGTTGCTTTACATCTCAGTTCCCCTCATGTCTGTGTTTCCTTCTGGCTCCTCCCTTTTAGTGATGATGTCATAGTTAGTCCTGCCGGAGTCCCTGCTTGCACTTTGCACTAATACACATTCACCTTATACATGTTGACTGTGACCAGACCTAACTGCCATCTCTCCTTATTTTCTGTTCTCTCCTTTTCTGCTCTCTCTCTCTCTCCCTCTCTCCTTTCCCTCTCTCTGTCTCTCTGTCGAGCTATACATGTTCGCTCCTGAGTTGCCAGTGATCCAGATCCCTCTGCCCTCTGGAGCCGTCTAATCCGTCCTGGAGTCCTGCTTCTGGTTGGAGATCTCGTCGCATGGATGCCTCGTGTGGTCTGTCTGGAAGTGGTTCCATTCCTTTTTTGGTTGCACTGCAGTGAGGCTGCTTTTTTCCGAGCTCCGGCAGACTGACCAATTTTCCAGCTCAATCCAGATTGACGTTCTAACTTTTTGTCTTTGAGCGAACATATAACAGATAAGTATTTATAATATATTCACTCGAAACTCCTGTTATATTGCTAAGTTTTAATAGTTTTGCCATGCACCCGCGTCTAGCCGGCTATCCCATTAGCATCGCTAGCCCGTTAGCCCGGCTATCACAAGTTTGCCTACGCATTTTCCACACCGATTATATCCGTTTTATTTTTTTTTTACACCATGTCGGTTGTGTGTCTGCCTCTGAGGGCAGGTGAGGACACACTGGAGCTTCACTCGGCGGATTTGGAGATGGAGGCCTTGGAGAAGCAGATCCGTGACCTACAGGTGAAGCTGGCCCAGCTACGACAGCGGAAAGCCGCGCTGGAATCATCACGGACTGACGCTCACCTGTCCCAGGTAAATTCTCGGCATGATACACATCCTTCCACAACCTCTACTCTGCGTGTTTCTCTGTCCAGGTCCAACGCACCATGGATGCAGCCCGCCCAGGTTTCCTTCACCCCGGCGCCGGGATACCACGAAGCCTGGATACAGCAGCAGCGGAAGACGTGCGCTAGGCCCCGGGCGAGGACCTCTCCCCCTCCGCCGCCGCCCGTCTTCGAGATCCCGACCCGAAACCTTTTCGCGAGACGGTACACGACGCGCTGGTCATCGGAGACTCCATCGTCCGGCACGTCCGTGCTACCACGGCTAAAGGTAAGGCTCGCACTCGCTGTTAACCTGGTGCTCGTGTTCTTGATGTTGCTGCACAGGTGCCTGCGGCCCTGAGGGAGAACTTTGGAGCTGTGGTCCTGCATGCTGGCATGAACGACACCAGGCTGAGGCAGACGGAGATCCTGAAGAAGGACTTCAGGAGTCTGGTTGAGAAGGTCCGCAACACATCACCCACGACAAGGATCATCGTATCCGGACCGCTTCCCACATTCCAGCGAGGAATCGAGAGGTTCAGTAGATTGTTCGCTTTTAATGAATGGTAACAATCTTGGTGTCAGCAACAGAGATTACCCTTTGTTGATAACTGGAATGTTTTCTGGGAGCGTCCTAGGCTCTACCACACCGATGGACTGCACCCTAGCAGAGCTGGAGCAGCAGTCCTCTCAGACAACATCTCCAGGACACTACGAACCATCTGACTGGCGGTAAGTCGTGTCTTAGATTCCAAACATAATAGCCACAATACAACTCACCATACAGATAGACGCGCACACATAGCGTGTCCTATAGAAACTGTGTCTGTTCCCCGAATAGTGAGAAAAAAGAATAAATTTGTTAAAATCGCTCGAAACAATCTAATAACTATAAAACCAGAAAAAGGCCAAATAAGTAATCACAATATACCTCTAAAGTTTGGGCTTCTCAACATCAGATCCCTTGCGCCTAAAGCACTGATTGTTAATGAAATTATCTCAGATTGCTGCCTTGACGCACTCTGCCTTACTGAAACCTGGCTCAGACCAAATGAATATATTGGTTTAAATGAGTCTACTCCGTCAGGATATTTCTATAAGCACGAACCCCGTCAAACTGGTCGTGGTGGTGGTGTCGCAACTATCTACAGTGATGTTCTCACTGTTACCCAGAAAACAAGGCCCAAGTTCAACTCGTTTGAAGTGCTTATCATTAATGTTGCACTCAGCGAAATACATAATAAACCCTTGCTACACTTCGTTCTGGCCACCGTGTACAGACCCCCGGGGCCATATGCCGATTTTCTTAAAGAGTTTGGACATCTGCTATCAGACCTATTGGTTAACTCTGACAAAGTGCTGATAGTAGGAGACTTTAACATTCATGTAGACGATGCTAACAACACTTCAGCACTCACATTTATAGATTTTCTAAATTCCTTTGGGGTTAAACAAAATATAAATAGACCAACTCACCGCTTTAATCATACGCTAGATTTAATTATATCCCATGGTATAGATCCCATGGTCTCAAATATAGACATTCTACCTCAAAGTGATGATATCACAGATCATCATCTCTTAGTATAAACTCTACCTGTAGAACAGCGTCGCTGTGCCTCCCCACGTTATCAATTCAGTAGAAATATTAATCCGACTACTAAAGACAAATTCACAAGTAATCTGCCGGATCTGTCCCAATGTCTTATCAGACCCCTAAGTGCAGACGATCTAGATGAAGTGACCAGCAGCATGGGCACTATTTTTACCAGTACATTAGACACTGTTGCTCCCATCAGATTAAAAAAGTCAGAGATAAAACACTTGCACCATGGTACAATAGTCACACTCGCGCCCTAAAGAGAGCAACTCGTAACCTCGAGCGAAAATGGAGAAAAACTAAATTAGACGTTTTTAGAATCGCGTATAAAGGTAGTATGTACAGCTATAGACGGGCTCTAAAAGCGGCTCGGGCCGAGCATCTGAGCCAACTCATAGCAAGAAACCAAAACAATCCCAGGTTCCTATTTAGTACAGTGGCTCGTCTAACAAACCCTAAGATGCCTGCAGGGAGAATCCCATCACAGCTTAGAAGTGAAGACTTCATGAACTTCTTCAATGAAAAGATTGATAGTATCAGAAGAAAATAATGGAAATTCAACCTCTAACATCTCATGATCCAGTCCAGTCTAAAGCTTCACAATTAGATTTTCAGAGCTTTACAGGTGTAGGACAGGAAGAGCTGTATAAACTCATCACCTCGGCTAAATCAACAACATGCTTGTTGGATCCAATCCCATCTAGACTTTTAAAAAAAGTGATAAATATAACCGGAGCGCCACTTCTAAACATTATCAACTCTTCATTATGTCTAGGTCATGTCCCTAAACCTTTCAAGTTGGCAGTTATTGAGCCTCTTCTTAAAAAATCTAATTTAGACCCAAATGATATAATAAATTACAGACCGATTTCAAACCTTCCGTTTATATCAAAGATATTAGAAAAAATAGTATCAGCCCAAATATGCACATTTTTTGCAGGAAAACGATATCCTTGAGGAATTTCAGTCAGGTTTCAGGCCCCATCATAGTACAGAAACTGCACTAGTTAAAATTGCAAATGACTTGTTTTTAGCTTCGGACCAAGGCTGCATTTCAATTCTTGTCTTACTTGATCTTAGTGCTGCATTCGACACTATAGATCATGATATTCTAATAGATCACTTACAAAATCACATTGGTATTCAGGGACAGGCGTTAAAATGGTTTAGATCCTACCTGTCTGATCGATTCCATTTTGTAGATCTGAATGGAGAACAGTCTGGTGTAATGCCAGTGAAATATGGGGTGCCACAAGGGTCAGTTTTAGGACCTCCGCTGTTCTCAATATACATGCTTCCCTTGGGTAACATCATCAGAAGACATGGGATTAGTTTCCATTGTTATGCTGATGATACTCAGTTATACATTTCCACAAAACCAGACGAAATACCCAAACTGTCTAGACTAACTGAGTGTATTCAAGATATAAAAGATTGGATGACCGATAATTTTCTTTTACTAAATTCAGATAAGACAGAGATATTACTTATTGGACCAAAAACCAGTACACACCAGCTCTCACACTTCAGCCTGCGTTTAGAAGGATGTTCTGTTACCACCAGCTCGACAGTAAAAGACCTGGGTGTGATATTAGACAGTAACTTATCCTTTGAAAATCATATCTCCAACATCACAAAAACAGCCTTTTTACACCTTAGAAATATTGCCAAGCTTAGGAACATTTTATCTGATGCAGAAAAGCTGGTTGATGCATTCATGACCTCCAGACTGGACGACTGTAATGCATTACTGGGTGGCTGTCCTGCATCCTCAATTAACAAGCTACAGTTAGTCCAAAATGCAGCCGCCAGGGTTCTCACTAGATCCAGAACATATGATCATATAACCCCAATATTATCATCCCTGCACTGGCTACCTGTTCAGTTTAGAATTAATTACAGAATAGCATTACTTACGTACAAGGCTCTAAACGGTCGAGCTCCCACATACCTAACCAGTCTTCTGATACGTTACAATCCAGGACGCTCCTTAAGATCAGAAAACTCCGGACTACTGGTAGTTCCCAGAATATCAAAATCTACAAAAGGAGGTTGGGCTTTTTCATATTTAGCTCCAAAACTTTGTTCGGGGCTCAGACACAGTTTCCCAATTTCAAAGTAGACTCAAGACGCATCTCTTTAATCTGGCGTACACATAATTAATTTCTTTACCTGATACTCCAGTACATCTATCCTGAATGGCAACCACGCTAATTCTTTTCATCTGCTCTTTATTTTTCCACCCATCCCGAGGCATCTGGAGATTGTGCCAGCTTCAGTAGACAGAGGCGACCCTGCGAGGACCCAGAGGCATCCAGAGAAGGACCAACTCCAGCTGGATTCTTCTTGATGTTGGTTTGACATCTGCAGCTTGTCACGGGGTTTTTTTTTTTTGGGCTTTTTCCCCGATTTTCTCCCTAATTTAGTCGTGTCCAATTCCTCCCCGTCACTAGGGGGCTCCACATTAAGGCTACTACTACCACTCAGCTGAGAGGGCCGAAGACTATCACGTGTTTCCTCCGAACCACGTGACGCCAGCCGACCGCATCTTTTCGAACTGCTCGCTCGCGCACCGTTGGGGGCAGCATAACACACTCGGAGGACAGCGCTATCCGCTCCCTCCGCTGCGCGAGCTCACAGATGCCCCTGACTGGCTGTAGAGCCGTGATTAATGTGGGAGCACTATGTACCTCTCATCCCTCCCCTCTGAGAGAACTCGGCCAATCAGCTCTCTCTAGACCTCCGGCTGCGAGAGGTTACAGCACCACCCGGGATTCGAACTAGCGATCTCCGGATGATAGGGCGAGCGCTTTACCCACTGCGCCACTCGGAGGCCGTCACGGGGGTTTTAAAATAAAATAAGATGAGTGCAGTTTAAGTTGAGGGTTCTGCTGTATTTACCTTTATGGAAAATGTTCTGAGTCAGAAACATAACAGACATATTCCTGTGATGGCGAAACTGGGTGAAGATTTTTACAACTTCAGGATGGTCGGAGGGCTTCCAAAACGACGTCGTCCAAAATAACCAAATGATTTTTTTTTTATCTTGAGGAAAAATAGATTCATCATCAAAGGAATCAGGCAGACCTTCTAAAAATGTTATCCTTTTATTCAACATTTTTTGCAATTCACTGTACATTGGTTGAAAACAGGTGTATATCCTGATCCACTGGGTCCCACAACCAGACAAGACATGGACACAAGACACTCGTACGTCTGCGTGATCCCCTTAACACGTGGCGCTACTTTAGAGGCTCTAGTCTGATAGGCGTAACTTTTAGGACCCGCCGAGATAAATTCTTTTATTGTATTCCCGTCTAATTCGTCCGTTAGCTGACCTAAGTAATTCCCCAGCTCGAGAGGGGTCTCGCCTTCTCTGGTTATATAGATCAGGCTGTCGGTGCCATAATACAAGACTCTCTCTTGCAACTGATCCAGATAATCAAAGAGTTTCATACGACCGTAACCTGTTGTAAAGGCTGCAATAAAAACATTATCTGTTCTGTTAGGGGGAGCGATACAGCGCTCGCCGTGCTGCCATTGTAACATGGCGACATTTTAGTTTATAAAGCTAAAATAGTTAACATTGTAGTTTCCTGAAAACATGTAATTAAAAAAGATTTCAGGCTCACTTATGAGTTCAGTGTTAATCATGTTAGAACGCTGAGCGAATTTACCCCAGAAGCTGTTCAGACAGAGTTTAGCCACTTGTCTTTTGGCAGGGTTGAATTCGATTTTGGAGGCGTCTAACAGAATGCCCTGATTAGCGTTATATTCGTCTATGTAGCGCTGTTTGCCCTCCGCATCCGTAACTTCTGATGGGTAACCGCTTGCCTCTTGTTTCCCTTTTAAAAAGGTTTTGATGTAACCCTTGAATAGATCGGCGCTCTTCTGATTAAAATGCCATATCTCGGTTATCTCTGCTATCACATAGCCTTTGTCTAAGGCGAGAGTAAACTCTGGCGTTATCCAGACCCCTGACAATGCTCGTTCCTCGTCGGTGTGTGTGCATAAACCTTTTTGGAAATTCAGATCGGCGCATGTACGGCAAAGAGTAAAAATCTGCCTTTCTCCGACCTATAAGGTAAAACAGGGAAAAACAAGCCTCTGGGAGGGTAAACTCGGGCTTTTATTAAGCCGAAATAGTCCAGAGGGTTTCCAAAATCCTTGAAAATTATCTCTGGATGATCTACCTGATACGGGAATGTGTAATTCACATAGGGGTAGAGGGATGTCACGTCTACATAACTCACGCTTTCATCGGGGCTTGCCGTGTAACGCAGTCTCACAGGACAGGTCCGTCCACCGTACAACGCATCGCGGGGTGAGAACGGCTGGGGAGGATTATACCTTTGAAGAAAACTCTGCAAACCCTGATGGTTCTGTTTCATCTCCTCCCATGTGTGCTCTCTTATAGCAACGACTTTCACCCCGTGCGTGTGCTGTAAGCGCCGCAGTTTCTCCTCACTTTCCTCGTTCATGCATTTGTATGTTTTATCAGTTAAAGGATTAGTGTCTTGAGGTGAAAAGCACTGTGTACACCCGTGATAAAAACACCCCTGGAACTCATACACCGTTTTCACCACGTTTACCACGGCGTAGCCATCTACATAATACCGGCCCAACTGTTTTTCACCTTTGTTCAGCGCGTGTTGGATAAAGATGTTCTCGCTGAACATGAGCCATTCTAACCATTGAATACCGCCGTCTGAATATCTTTTACACTGTTTCCTATAATCGTCGGGGTCTGGTATAGCGATAGTGCGCTCTTCTAAGAAATGAGAGCGAAAAACAGCCATACAGGCCGACGCGATGGTGGCTGTCTTGAAGGGGTCGACGCCCACCTCTTCGATATACTCTTTTCTAAACATAGAGCATGCCGTCCTGAGTATTTCTGTATCGTTTACACAGTAACGCCGGGCCTCCTCCTGAAAATGAACGTTCCCTTACACACACTGTTATACCGTGTCAGAAACTCCCGTCTATGTTTCTCGCTCATCTGATCAACGCCGTAATATTCGGGCCCGGGGTAAGCGCCTACATAGGTCAGACTCGCTTCAGAGCTGAAACGATGAGGGAAATGACCTTTCACCTTTTCTGCAAAACCCAGGGCTTTTGGAAGCTGTGACAGAGGGAATGGGAGAAAAGACGCCGAATCGATAAGTTTGAGTTTATAATCGGGTTCGGTGAATAGGATTACTTTACTCCCTTGCATGACGATCTCGGGCTTTACGCCTAGCTCGATCATCGCATTGATTATAATGTCCCCATAGAATCCTTTTGAATTATGAGTGATAAAGATGGTTCGAATGTAGCGGGGTCTCCTGAAGCGCAGAACGAAATCTTTAGCGCAGTCAACCCCCTTCACCGCACCACACTTTACCCGACAGCGTTTTTGTGCTCACGAAAAATGGAGTGTGTGTACCGTCCTGGTTCGGGAAGGTTTCAAAATCGTAAAAGACGACACTCAACAAAGCGGGGACACTCGTGAGCTTTCGATGGCTTACTCGGAGCCCTTGAATAGTCTTTTACACAATAAGCATTTTTTCTCTGTATCACATTGACTCGCGTAAACACCCTCTACCGGATGCCATTTTTTCTTCCATGTTTAGTTAAGCAGTACGGAGAGCAACAAGATCTATTGCAGTCATTACGTGTTATATAGTTCAACTCGTGCTGGCTGCAGCCCGAATCCAAACACACATTACAGTGTCCTTCGCATATATGTGACAAAGCGTTCTCGTAGCCCGTGTAGCAGAATTCACACACCTTGCGGACACTTAGAAAAGCCGTGACATTTTTAAAACCGTAGTAATGGTTCTGAAAGAGGAATAAAAACACCGTGGTGGATTTTCGAGGAGAGGAAGTTTGGAATTTAGCCAAGGTTTCTCTCTCCTCGGTTCTGTAAAACAATCTCCACAGACGAATTATCGCTATTTTGATCAACAGAGCAGGGCGGATATGCGGAGGGCTCTACTGTTGAGGTGTCGGCAGCATCACCTCCTCTTCCTACCTGCTCTGTTTCACCCTCTTGATTATCATCTACTAATACGTTTAAGGGTTGATAAAGGGCCTTTATCTGGTTTATCAGCACCTGATACTCATCCTCTGATACAACCGGGGTGTTTTGGCTATCGGAGGGTTCCTCTACAAGATTGTTTGTTTGACAGATGCAGTAACGTCTTTTCTATTTGTGAGAGTCGGTAAGCTAAAGACTCGGGGTTGGAAATATTATCTGATAATATTTGGTTTACTGGCGATGAATGCTGTTGATGTATGTCAACCTCGTCAATTACAGACTCAGGCTGTCGGAGGGTTATGACTTGATTGATCAATGTCTGATAATCGAGATGTTGACTCGATGTGGATGATACCTCATCATCATCTACCGGTACCTCTTCCGAGATGCGTGAACTGTTTGTTAACTGCAGTAGCGCAGCTTCTCTTTCAGAAAGCTGGAAAGCCAGCGACTCATTATCTGTCGCTGGTTCATGTTGCTGGTATATTTCAGTGTTTATAGAGTCTGTGTTAGGAATATTTACAGGGTCTGGACGGTGAAGGGAATTTAACTGATTTATTAACACTTGATATTGTTGTTGTTGGTCGGCAGTGTTGATGTTGTTATGAGCAGTTGGATCGATTAGGGATAGACTGTGTACCTCTGGTTGGGAACCCCGTGAATCAGACACATATAAAGACGACGTCAGAGAGACTTGATTATTATTAATATTTACTACCTCATGATGCAGATCTAACATTTCTGTAAAGTCAACGATAGCAACATCATCATCATCAACATTTACAAAAGAGGCCATACTTTTTTACACCCACAGACGCACACACAATAAAAAGATTGACTAAAAACACACACACACACACAACAAAAAAAATAATAATAAAAACAGACAAAAATCACCCAAGGAAAGACTGCATAGCAACACCTAAGACAATCCCGGCTTCTCTGAGAACCTCTACCCTTGGAGGTTGATAACGGTAACGATCCTGTCGGGAATCGCGCCTGTAAATTGATCTACTTCTTCTTCGCTGTCTCTGGCGCCCTGTGTAGGAATATCAGAAGAAATTAGGCTGTGGAAAGTTTCATCAACATCATCGTGTGTTCAATAAAATGTCTTTTGTTCTTTCTAAACCCTTAAAACTTACCGTAAGGCGGTGTGGTTGCAGAAAAAGAAGACGAAGAAGAAGGTGATGACGAAGTTCTCAGATGATGACGATCTCATGGGGATCTTTCGCTTAATCTCTCTTGCTCACGCTGAGCCTGAAGAGGGACCGTTCGCCCAGGATGTATCGGCAAGGTGTCGCTTTTAGGCCGTTTCAGAGTTTGTTCTGAGGTTAAGGCTTCCGGGCGGCCTGTTGCTGCTGCTGCCGTGGTTGCTTCTAGGGACTCAGCAATTCGACGTCCTCTACTAGCAGCGAGAGAGAGTATTCGTTATTTATTTGTTTATTTTTTTTCATTGCAACAACAACAAAACTAATAATAATATCTCACCGTAGCTAGGATCAGACTGTTAACTCCTCAACATACAAGTCTACCCCTCGGTCATAAACACCCCCAACACCGTGATTGTTAATTCTGTTAGAAATGTTACTTTTAAAATCTCTAAAAGTAAGCAATATGTCAGGGATAACCCCTAGAGGGCGCCAAAGCGCCCTTTGTTTTGGTTGTAGTCCTTTTGTTTAAACTTCAGTTCCCATTGGGCAACTCGGTCAGGTGACCAAAGGGCGCTCACCTGAGCCGAGTTGGTGATTAGTTTTATTATAAATAGTTTGGTTTCTTTGAGTTTCTGGTCTTGCGTCTGTTGATTTACCTCATTAATGTCTGTGTTTAGTTCGTGCTTATATACGTGTTTTAGTTTCAGTTTTCATTTATAAAGTATCTTTGTTTTGTGTTTTCCCTGGTTTTTATGTTTATAATCAATAAACATCGTTTCCCTGAACCACCTGGATCCTCTGCATTTATGCCTCGCACCCAGAAACGTGACACAATATCCTGTTTTTTAAACTCCATATAAGTATAGGTAGAAACAAGTAGGCCCACAATCCTCTCTTTAGAACGGCTAACCAGAGTATTTCCCTCCTAAATGATCGTGACACATCGTAGGTTGATAATTCGAGGGCCGAGGGTCGTATTAAAAAAAACAAAAAGCATTTACTCCCTGCAGCATTCTTAACTTTTTTTTACATTTATTTTTTCATAGACCTGGCTTTTGTCGCGCATATTATTATTTTCTTAGACTCGTTTTAGTTGTATCATCGAGACCAATTTTCTTCTTTTTCTTCAAGTCCCCGGGCCCGTGACTCTCTGGTAACGCTTCTTCTTCTTCTCTTTAAGTAAGTTGAAAAACTAACAAGTTCGACAGTCCCCAGTTATTCAAAGTGATCCACGTTTTTTTAAACACACTGATTAAACGTTTCACTGATCTCCTGTTGGTAATAAATAAATCTCCCTGTCTTAAACACAAACACCTTGAAATGTATCCCCTCACCAAGCATAACTTTCAAATAAAAACACACTGAACAAATCCTTACAATGAATAAATAAATAAATACATATATAAATGAAATAAACAAATAAATGAAATAAAGAAATGAAACGATGTCTAACGCATAAGCATTGTTTTTTATCATTTTATCATTTTTTTTTATCATTCCTCTAGGCCATAACGTTGTAAAGGTCATTCAAAGGTCAACTCAAAGGTTATAAAAGGTCATAAAAGGGGCAATAAAACTGTCAAAAAGCAGTTTGACGAAAGGTGGTTAGGTATTATTTTTCCGGTCTCAGAGCATGCGTGCACACACACACACACACACACACACACACACGCACATAGGCGATCTGTGTAACATTAGATCAGGCTTCTTCATCACATCAGAACAGATCTAATCTAATCCATGAGCAGTCTGTCCCTGACATGAGTCTGTGTCTTTTGTTTTTTAACTATAATGTTTTGAGATCTCACACTGACTCTATTATATACTGCACACCAAAAACAACGTCAGCACCTGGATGTAACTGAGTGAACAGGTAAGAGTCTTCCGTTGGATTAATGTGGTTCAGCTGGTACACGTGATTTAACCCTGACTGATGCAGTGAGTCTCATTCTCATTCTTACACACCCAGGTCAGAGGACACATCATGTGGGCGTGGCAAAGATGTTCCTCTGTTTCAGAAGAGTCAAATTATTGTCCTGCATCAAGCAAAGAGAACAGCTAAGGAGATTCCTGTACCTACTAACACTGGGTTAAGAACTGTAACTAACACACACATTAAACACTGGAGGGATAGTGCTGACTCGTCATGTCCGAGGAAGAAATGTGTTGAGGAAAACACCCTGAATGAGCGTGAGGGGAGATCACTTACAGGAAACGAAAGAGTAAAAAACTAAAGTAAAACCCACAGCTATGTTTAATAGTGACAGTAAGAGCATTTCCACAGAGAACTCTCAGGATTCACCTCAAGAAAAGCACTAATCAGTGAGACTCCTGGGGAAAGGTAGGAAGATGAACCAGATGTGTCCAGTGGTGCAGTGAGCAGCGGCTACACTGACTGAGGCAGAGGAGAGACGTGATGGAGATTTATGATCGATTGGTGAAATAATAACGAATAAAGCTTATAGTGTTTTGTAATTGTGCGAGTGTGACCAATACCGTGTGAAAGCAGCGTGAACTGAATGCAGGGAAACACACGGAAGTGAATCAACGTCATTTAGACATGAGTCCGCATGTGTGTGTGTGTGGATCGAGATCGTGATTTATTTAGATGAATCGTGCAGCTTTACTCGGGGGGGGGGGCACATACTTTTGGGTGTATGGTGTGTAATATCCATGTTGTAAATGATGTATAATAACTGGTCTCTGTTGTGTTAGTGTTTGAGTGTGAATGTTAGGTGTTTATATCTATAAACATACACACGATTATATAGGAATATAATTAAATATAGTAAATGGAACTACACTTCGTGGGCGGGGCTTCCAAACCGGAAGTGGAGCTGCGACGGAAACCGGAAGCGGGCAGAGTAAACACTACTCCAGCGGCTAGCCTGCAGTCCTGCTGCACCGGCGTGATGAGTTTTTACTGAGTTATTTAATATTTACAGGCATGAACAATACACAGTATCAGAGCGGAAATCGGTGATTTATTTTTTACACGCGGGTTTCTCTCAAGGACTGATTTACTGATTAGCGGTGGCTAGGCTAACCGGGCGGCTCGGAGAGCCCTGCCCTGTGATAGCGCTCCTTTCCCGGGGAGGACCGACAACTCGAGTCCGGGGATTCAATCAGGGCCTGGTGTAAACACCGCTCCGGGAAAGAGGTGAGGAAGGATTTACTTAGGCTTCTTACTCCATTCACACACACACACACACACACACACACTTTATCTAGTCATTATTATTATCATTATGATGTTTTTAAGAAGAATTCTGAATGACTTTTTCTATACTATAGAGTATACAGGGTACTGAACATAGCACAGAGACCTAGTTATTGTAGTTTATCAGACTGTTAGTTTATCATTTTAATTATTTTCTGGATGTGCCCTGGGTAGTGCACTAAAGGACAAAGTGTTTAGTGAAATGTAACGTTGTTTAGAGCTCACTGTAACTCAGAATACACAACACACCGGCGGAGGATGTGTTCCAGTCCTGTGGACTGACTGACTGATTGTTTGTTGTCCAGGATCATGTCGGACTCGGACAGCGAGGACGATCAGGACCGTCCCTTCCACCTGACCGGCTTCCTGTTCGGAAACATCAACGAGGATGGACAGCTGGAGGACGACAGTGTCCTGGACACGGTGAGGAAAGAGGGACGAGAGAGAAGCAGCGTGAATAATCAGTGTGGAAGAGAAAGTCAGAGAGAAACAGCGAGAAGAACTTAATCTGTATAAATAGCAGGAAGGTTTTGTCTTTACACTGGGTCAGAACTCTCTCTTTCATTTGTAGGACCAGAAACCGGTCGCAAAAAACTGTCTGGACAGAATTTATTGAATCTTCTGCAGTACTTAGTAAAATAGTAAAAGTGATGTTCTGAACAGATTTAATAATCTACTGTAAAATAATCTACTAATGCGCTGCTGTCTCAATGTAAACAAACACCTGCAGCAATAGATATTAATGAGAAAAGATAAAGTGAATGTTTTGACTGGGATTAGTTCATATTGTCACTTTGGCTGAAATAACAGCGCTGAAGTGGTAGAAGTGAATTTTAACACGCCGGAGTCGTTTTAAGACGAAACTTCATCTTTATCTGATCGACTTTTTCCATTTCTCATCTGTGGTTCTCTCTCCGATTACCGAACAGGGAGTGTGTTTGTCTGAGCACCAAAGAAGTCCAACTTAGTGTAGACAAGGCGTCAGATACTCGACCTTACAGAATGTGATTTCTGTGTGTTAATAAGTGAGACAGAGAGACACACAGACATGGACGTGGACTTCAACATCAAATAATAATAATAATAATAATCATAATCATAATAATATCACTCATTACATTAATGATCAGCAGATTATTATTAGCTTTAAACCTTTTAACTGTTTGTTGTAACTAACTGTGTCTCTGTCTGTCTCTCAGGAGAGTAAGAAGCACTTGGCGGGTCTGGGCTCTCTCGGACTGAGCGCGCTCATTACAGAGATCACCGCCACTGAGGAGGACACAGATCACAGTACTGACGCTGACGGTGTGTGTGTGTGTGTGTGAGCGAGAGAGAGAGCGAGAGAGAGCGACTGTTCTGAGAAGTATTCTGAAGATATCAGCAGCTTATCATTTTGTGTGTGTGTGTGTGTGTGTAGGCTGGGTGAAGAGCACTGATGATGCAGTGGATTATTCAGACATCAGTGAAGTCGCTGAGGATGAAACCCGGAAATACAAACAAGCTATGAGCAGCATGCAGCTGTCACACAGAGCAGGTACACACACACACACACACACACACACTCGCACACAAAGTAAACCTGTGATCATGTTCGGTTCTTCCCTTCCTGTGTGTGTAGATGATGAAGATGACTATGATGCTGACTCTGAGGACATTGATGCGAAGCTCATGCCCCCGCCCCCACCCCCGACCCAGCCAATCATTGCTAAAAAAGAAGACCCGCCCACACAGAGCTCCAGTGGTGGTGAGAGAGAGAGAGACACACACACACACTCACACAAACACAGTGTTTTGTCAGTTCAAAATAAACCCAGATACAGTGTAACCTCAGTTTGCGAGCATTCCACAAGACAAGCAAAAAAGTTTGACTGACTTGATTAATGAGTACTAAGTATCATCGAGTATCATGTGACACGCACGCGCTTCTTGTCTTGACGCAGAGCATCACGTGATCACAACTGAGGAGATGGTTCCTCTCTCTCACGCGCTGTGGGATTGTGGGTAATCGTCTTTAACCCTCGGTCTCAGTGCGCGTGTATAACACTGTGACTGTGTGTGTGTGTGTGTGTGTGTGTGTGCGTAAAGCATCTTTTATTTTGTGTATTAAAATCGTCCTTTCACACACATCCTTTCACGTGCATGTGTACTGTTTATTATAACTTGTTTGTATGCGCGCATGTAAAGCAAAAGCACCTCTCACCTTCTCACACACACACATGCGCGTGCACTAACGGAAACACTGCTCTGTCGCGATTCTTTCCAAAGGTAAAATGCAGGTTAATTTGATTGATTGATTTATTTTACTTTATATTTTGTATTCATTATTTTTATATTAATGTTTTTGGGTTGTGAAACGAATCATCTGAGTTTTCATTATTTCTTATGGGGGAAATTGGCTTTGATATACAAGTGTTTTGATATACAAGCACACCTCCGGAATTAATTATGTTCACAACCCAGGGTTCCACTGTATATATTTCTCTCTCTCTCTCTCTCTCTCTGTAGTGAGTGATGAAGGAGATGGTATTATTCTTCCCTCCATCATCGCTCCCTCCTCTGTCGGGGAGAAGGCGGAGTTTAGCAGCTCCTCAGACAGCGAGAGTGAGTGTGATAGGCCGACAGCCTCCGGAGCTCCCACCATCACACTCCCATTGGCTGGAATCATGCAGAAAGACACGACTAAAAGTCTGCCTCAAGTCACAGAGCTGTTCCCCGAGTTCAGGCCAGGCCAGGTACACCCATATACACGTGCACACATATTCATCATACACACACACGTATACACACACATGTGGTGGGGTGGGAATCATATCAGGCAATTCTGTGTGTGTGTGTGTGTGTGTTAGGTTCTGCGGTTCCTGCGTTTGTTCGGTCCTGGTAAGAACATGCCATCAGTGTGGCGTAGCGCTCGCAGGAAGAGGAAGAAGAAACACAAGGACGCACATTCGGACACGCCCACTGTTGACGGCGAATCACACGCCCCGGAGGGTGGAGACGAGCGGAAATCTGGATGGGATTATGAATATGCCCCGCCCCCTCCACCGGAGCAGTGCCTGTCTGATGATGAGGTGACAGACAGGGACACACACATATATTCTTGTGTAGACACAGTGTGTAGACGTAATGATAGTCTGTGTGTCTCCCTCTGTTTATGTATATATATATGTGTGTGTGTGTGTGTGTGTGTGTGTGTGTGTGTGTGTGTAGATCTCCATGATGGCACCGGTGGAGTGTAAGAGTGTGTCTGTGGTGTGTGAGGGCGAGGGTGTGTCCGAGTCGAGGCCGCGTGTAGCCGAGTGGCGTTACGGTCCGGCTCAGCTGTGGTACGACATGCTGGGCGTGCCCGAGGATGGGGCGGGGTTTCACTACGGCCTCACACTGCGCCAGGACAACGATGATACACACTCTGATACACACTCTGATACACACGCTGAAACACACACTGAAACAAGCACTGAAACGCACACAGATACACACGCAGGTACACATACAGAAACACACACAGATACACACACAGATACACACACCGAAACATGCACGGATACACACATTGAAGCACACACAGATACACACACAGATACACACACTGAACCACACACACCTGGAGCAGAGCAGAGCAGCAACCAAGACAAGCCGGAGACTGAGGTCTGTATCTCACACACACACACACACAAGCGCATACACACTGATCTGCATACATAAAGTCTCATGTGTACTCTCTCTGTGCACTCTGTGTGTGTGTGTGCGCGCGCACGCAGCTGGAGGACGAGCTCTTCCTCATGGTCACACAGCTGCAGTGGGAGGACGACATCATCTGGAATGGCGAGGATGTGAAACACAAGGGCACTAAGACCCAGAGGGCCAGTCTGGCAGGGTGGCTTCCTTCCAGCATGACACGCAATGCTAATGCTTACAACGCACAACAGGGTAAACACACACACACACACACACACATCATCAATACTTAAACACAGAGTGTGTAATTATGTTTCTCTTTTGTTCCATTATGATCGCTGTATTGTGTGTGTGTGTGTGTGTGTGTGTGTGTGTGTGTGTGTGTGTGTAGGTCTGAGTCGCAGTAATTCTCAGCTGATTTCCCCGACTCCGCCCCCCATTACCAAAACTCCCTCTATAACCGGGTCCAAGCGTGACAAACACAGCCAAGAAGGTGAGAAAACACCAACACTACCATCTCCACCAACACTACCAACACTACCATCTCCTCCAAACACCACCATCACAGCCATCTCCAACACTACCAACACAACACTACCATCTCCAGCAAACACCTCCAACACTACCATCTCCACCAGACTCCGCCAAACACCACCAATACTACCATCTCCGCCAAATACCTCCAACACTACCATCTCCACCAAACACCTGCAACATTACCATCTCCACCAAACACTACCATCTCCACCAAACACTACCAACACTACCATCTCCACCAAACACCTGCAACACTACCATCTCCACTAAACACCTGCAACATTACCATCTCCACCAAACACTACCAACACTACCATCTCCACCAAACACCTGCAACATTACCATCTCCACCAAACACTACCAACACTACCATCTCCACCAAACACTACCAACACTACCATCTCCACCAAACACTACCAACACTACCATCTCCACCAAACACTACCAACACTACCATCTCCACCAAACACCACCATCACAGCCATCTCCACCAAACACCACCATCACAGCCATCTCCAACACTATTCAATTCAATTCAATTCAATTTTATTTATATAGCGCTTTTAACAATTGACATTGTCGCAAAGCAGCTTTACACAATAAAAAGAAGTAAGTTTTTATGCAATGTGTATGAATCAAAATGATAAGATTGTCCCTGATGAGCAAGCCGAGGGCGACGGTGGCAAGGAAAAACTCCCTGAGATGGTAATAGGAAGAAACCTTGAGAGGAACCAGACTCAACAGGGAACCCATCCTCATCTGGGTGATAACGGATAGCAGAGAATGATCAGCATAATAATGTGTACTGGAAGTTCAGTGTAACAGGAGATGTGTTAAAATTTAAATTAAAAGGAGTCCAGTTTGTTCCCGGAGGCTCAGGTAGACTGTAGGAGATTCCAGTCCTGAGCTATCGAACAACTGAAGTCACAGGTCCCCAGAGCATCAATCGATGATAGGACAGTCTTCATGGAACCATCCCCAGCCACCTGGCGCATCCAGGCAGACCACACGGGGCATCCATGTGACGGGATCTCCAACCAGAAGCAGGACTCCAGGACGGGTTAAGACGGCTTCAGAGGCAGAGGGTCTGGATCACTGGCAACTCAGGGGCGTGTATGTATGCTCGGCAGAGAACAGAAAATAAGGAGAGATGGCAGTTAGGTCTGGTCACAGTCAACATGTATAAGGTGAATGTATATTAGTGCAAAGTGCAAGCAGGAACTCCGGCAGGACTAACTATAACAGCATAACTAAAAGGGAGAGCCAGAAGGAAACACAAACATGAGGGCTCCCTGAGATGTAAAGCAACCAATCACCTCACCGTCAACAAACCTGAGTGAACAATGAGTGGGGAGGACAGCATCTAAACATACCAGTTCACCAGAATACTCTACGTCCATGAGTCCCCCAGATCTGCTCCTTTACCTAAGGTTAATCTATTTACAAAAATGCTTGGCTAAATAAATAGGTTTTTAGCCTAGACTTAAACACTGAGACTGTGTCTGAGTCCCGAACATTAACAGGAAGAATATTCCATGACTTTGGGGCTTTGTAAGAAAAAGCTCTGCCCTGCTGTAGTTTTAATGTCATTGGTACGATGACATGCATCCTTTGATCAGTAAGTGATGAGGATCGTAAGGTGCACTAACAGTTCCTCCAAATACATGGCTGAAATTGTTGTTCTTTAAATGTCAAGTAATCTTGATAGTCTGAGGGAAATTTGACAGGGAGCCAATGCAATGTAGATAAGATAGGGGTGATGTGCTCGTATCTTCTGGTTCTAGTGAGGACTCTCGCTGCTGCATTCTGTACTAACTGAAGCTTGTTTATACACCTAGTTGAACAACCAGACAGTAAGGCGTTACAATAGTCCAACCTAGAGGTGATAAAAGCATGAACTAGTTTTCTGCATCATTTAGTGACAATATGTTTCTTATCTTGGCAATATTTCTAAGGTGAAAGAAAGCTATCTTGGTGATATTATCTACATGAGCATCAAACAAAAGGCTGGAATCTATAATCACACGAGGTCTTTAACTGTTGCACTTGATGGAACAGAAAGGCCATCTAAAGTTACAGTGTGATCAGAAAGCTTACTTCTAGCTACTTGTGGTCTATGACTAGAACTTCTGTCTTATCAAGTTAAGCAGAGAAAATTAATTAACATCCAATCTCGTATGTCCTGCACACACTGCTCAATTTGAGCAAACTGGTTTTTCTCATCTGGTTTTGCTGAGACATATAATTGTGTGTCATCAGCATAACAATGAAAACTAATACCATGTTTACAAATTATGTTGCCAGAGGAAGCATGTAAAGGGAAAAAAAGCAGTGGGCCTAAAATTGAACCCTGTGGAACATCAAACTCCACTTGAGGAGCATGAGAATGGATGCCATCCGTCGACTGATAGCGATCGTCAAGAAGTAGGATCTGAGCCACAAGAACGTTCCCTTAATTCAACCTTTTCTAATCTGTGAAGGAGAATACTATGATCAATGGTGTCAAAAGCTGCACTGAGGTCCAGTAACACAAGTATAGTGACGCAACCCTGATCAGAGGCCCATAGGAGGTCGTTTACTACTTTAACAAGTGCTGTCTCTGTGCTGTGATGAGGCCTAAATCCTGACTGATACAGTTAATTTATGCTATTTCTGTGTAGATGTGAACATAGCTGCTGTGATACTACTTTTTCCAAAATCTTGGAGATAAATGGAAGGTTTGATATCGGCCTGTAATTAGAAAGCAGACAGGGGTCAAGGTCAGGTTTCTTGATTAGCGGTTTAATAACGGCTAATTTAAAGGATTTGGGGACATACCCACTACTGAGTGAACAGTTAATTACTTTCAACAGGGGTTCTATTATTGCTGGTACTATCTGCTTGAGAAAATGTGTCGGTATAGGATCTAATATACAGGTTGACGATTTTGAAGAAGAGATGAGTGAAATTAGTTCCCTCGCTTCAAGGGGAGTAAAGTGTTCTAAGTTCTGATGTGATGTGGTTAGATCATCTGAATTATTTAAATTGTCTGGTTTCAAAGAATGAATTTTTTTCCTAATATTTATGATTTTATTATTGAAAAAGTTCATGAAATCCTCACTACTGCATGATGATGTTGTGGAGATTTCTGCAGTGGTCTTGTTTTTAGTTAATTTAGCTACGGTATTAAATAAAAATCTCGGGTTGTGTTTGTTATTTTCTATAAGAGTGGAGAGATACGTTGATCTAGCATCACTGAGAGCTTTTTATACTTCAGGATGCTCTCATTCCAAGCTATTTTGAATACTAACAATTTATTTTGACGCCATTTATGTTCTAATTTCCGAGCGGTTTGTTTTAAAGCACGTGTGTGGTCATTATACCAAGGAGCGAGTTTCTTATCTCTAATCATTTTCCTTTTAACTGGAGCGACATTATCTAAGCTATAACGAAGTGCTGACTCTAGATATTCATTCGCCTGTTCGAGTTCTGTGAAGTCAGATGGCGATCCAATCAAAGTAGACAATTCTGGAAGATTATTGATAAAGCTCTGTGCGGTATTTGATGTAAATGTACGTTTAAGGTGGAAGCGCGGTGCTGTGCGTACATTATTACTATAACGCGCTTTAATCGAGACAAGGTAGTGATCTGAGATAACTTCAGACTGTGGAATTGTGGTTATATTTCCTATACTTAATCCGAAGGATAATATTAAATCCAAAGTGTGACCTGCTTTATGAGTGGGTCCTACTATACACTGATTTACTCCTACTGAGTCCAGTATGGACAAGAATGCTGTTCTCAGAGGGTCTTCTGGATTCTCAAAATGAATATTAAAGTCTCCAGCAATTAACGCTTTATCTACAGAAACAACAAGGTTTGAAAGGAAATCTGCAAATTCGCAGAGAAACTCCGAGTACGGCCCAGGGGTCTGTAAATGATGATTAGCGGGATTGACTGAGCTGACTTTATGTTACTATAGAGAACTTCAAATGCATTAGATTTAAAACTGTGTTTTTGTACGAGAGACAGATTATCGTTATAAATAACTGCAACTCCTCCTCCTCTACCAGTTAGCCGAGGCTGGTGTATGTAGCTGTATCCAGGAGGACTAGCTTCATTTAGAGCCACATACTCGTCCTGTTTAATCCAGGGTTCTGTTAAACATAATATGTCAAGCTCCTGATCTGTGATAGTTTCATTAACAATAACTGCTTTAGATGCGAGAGATCTAATATTTAACAGTCCTAGCTTCAGATCAGAGGTGCTGGCTGCGCATTCAGTGTGATCTGAGTTTGTAGTGTCTATGTTAATTAAATTACTAAAACAGACTTTCTGAGTCTTTCTAAATGTATGTTTATGTTTATCTCGGGGAACAGACACAGTCTCAATCTGATGAACCCTGAGTGGCGACTCTATGCAGCTAGCAGACGGTTGGTTTAGCCTGTCTGTCTGCTCCCTGGCCTTGGCTCTGGATTGTCACCGATTAACTAGGCCTCTTCTGAGACTATGTGCTATACTACAAGAAATGAGAGCAGCACCTTCCCGAGTGGGATGGACACCGTCCCGCCCTAACAGGCCAGTTTTGCCCTCAAAAGTCTTCCAATTGTCAATGAAGCCCACGTTGTTTTCGGAGCACCACCTGGACATCCAGCGGTTCAGCGACCATAACCTGCTGTAAGCTATGTCGCCACGTCTCATTGGGATAGGACCAGAGCAAACTACTTCTTCGGACATCGCCTTCGCTATTTTAAACACCTCTGTAAAGTTACTCTTACTAACCTCTGACTGACGAAGGCGTATATCGTTAGCTCCAGCATGTACCTCTATCTTAGAGAACCTATGCTGACCTAGAGCCCTAAGATTACCTGCTATGTCCGGTGCTCTGGCTCCCGGGATACACCTGACCACTGCCGCTGGCGCCCCTAAAGGCCTAGCTAATTTCGCGTGTCTCAATATAGAGTCTCCTATAACCAGAGCTCTTTCAGGTTTCTCAGCGGGTGCATCACTGAGGAGAGCGAACCTGTTGGACACGTGAAGCGCAGAAGAGGTGTGCTCCGGTGGGCTAGCCTTGGCGTTAGCTTTGGCTGAACGAGTATGCCGCCGAGTCGTCACCCACTCGCCCCGCTGTGAGGGCTCTACTGCCGGAGTCGGGGGATGATTATCTCCACCTGTGGCACCCAGACTTTCCACTACAGGATTAACGCTGCTCTCGCGCTCTCTAAACCTCTCTAAAGTCTGGATGCGCTCCTCTAATGCTACTATCTTCTCCGTCAGGGTGCTAACTAACACACACCTATCACAAATAAAATTATCACTACTGACGGAGGAAGAATGTCTAAACATCCTGCACTCCACACACTGAGCGAGCTGAATGGTAGACATGATAACGTACCTTTGTGCCGGAGTTGTGATTATTTGGTGATGGATTAGGTTGTTGTTGGTCAGATGATACGCGCGTTCTCCCAAAAAGCGCAAAAAATCGGATAAAGTCCAGTAGTATTAAAGCGTAAAAACGGGAAAAATATATAATTAAAAAAAAAACTAAACAAAATATAATATAAAACGCTGTTTCAAACAGACGAGGAACTTTCGCGGGAACAATACGAAAAACAGGAAGCTACGTCCAAACAGGAAGCTACGTCCTCAATAACACTATTCTACACACACGACCAGGAGCACTACCATCTCCACCAACTCCACCAAACACCACCAATACTACCATCTCCGCCAAACACCTCCAACACTACCATCTCCACCAACACTACCATCTCCATCAAACACCACCATCACAGCCATCTCCAACACTACCAACACAACACTACCATCTCCAGCAAACACCTCCAACACTACCATCTCCACCAAACTCCACCAAACACCACCAATACTACCATCTCCGCCAAACACCTCCAACACTACCATCTCCACCAAACACCACCAAACACCACCATCACAGCCATCTCCAACACTACCAACACAACACTACCATCTCCAGCAAACACCTCCAACACTACCATCTCCACCAAACTCCACCAAACACCACCAATACTACCATCTCCGCCAAACACCTCCAACACTACCATCTCCACCAAACACCACCATCACAGCCATCTCCAACACTACCAACACAACACTACCATCTCCAGCAAACACCTCCAACACTACCATCTCCACCAAACACCACCAATACTACCATCTCCGCCAAACACCTCCAACACTACCATCTCCACCAAACACCACCATCACAGCCATCTCCAACACTACCAACACAACACTACCATCTCCACCAAACACCACCAATACTACCATCTCCACCAAACACCTCCAACACTACCATCTCCACCAAACACCTCCAACACTACCATCTCCACCAAACACCTCCAACACTACCATCTCCACCAAACACCTCCAACACTACCATCTCCACCAAACACCTCCAACACTACCATCTCCAGCACTACCATCTTCACTACACACTACCAACACAGCCATCTCCACCAAACTCCACCAATACTACCATCTCCACCAAACATTACCAACACGGCCATCTCCACCAAACACCACCAATAATACCATCTCCACCAAACACCTCCAACACAGCCATCTCCAACACTACCATCTCCACCAAACACCACCATCACAGCCATCTCCACCAAACACCACCATCACAGCCATCTCCACCAAACACCACCATCACAGCCATCTCCACCAAACACCACCAATACTACCATCTCCACCAAACATTACTAACACGGCTATCTCCACCCAACACCTCCAACACTACCAACACAACACAGCCATCTCCACCCACCAACACTACCATCTCTACCAACATTAACATCTCCACCAAACACCACCAAGACAACCATCTCCAAATCAAATCCCAACACTACCATCTCCACCAACACCTCCATCAAACACCACCACTACCATAATAATAATAATAAATAATAATACATTTTATTTATAACGCACTTTATATTTGAAGCAAATCTCAAAGTGCTACAAATTAATTTGACCCGAAAGCTTTGATTAAAAGGTAAGTTTTAAGACCAGATTTAAATTCATCAACAGTCTGTGGCGTCCTCAGATACTCTGGAAGAGCTTTCCACAGTCTAGGTGCAGCTATTACCCATAGTATGTAGCTTGGTCTTAGGAGGCTTCAAAAGAATGTAATGACGTAGAGCGGAGATTACGTGTGGACGTATGTGAGGTAATAGGTTATTTGAGGTAGAATGGGGTATCCCTATAAATACACTGGTGGGTAAGAAGGGCAACATTGTAACCAATTCTGAATGAAACAGGGAGCCAGTGTTTTGAATATACTGCAGCTTTTGAAGGATTTTTCCAGTAGTCCTAATTAGGAGTGCATTGCAGAAGTCCAGCCTGGAGGAGACAAACGCATGGACAAACTTTTCTGCATCTGCAAAAGTGAGTGCTGGATGCAGGTTAGCAATGTTCCTGAGGTGAAAATAAGACGTCTTACACAGATGTTTGATATGAGCTTCACACGTCAAATGAGAGTCCATTTTAACTCCAAGCTTAATAACAGATGTTGACAATGGGATATCCTGACCAGAAAAGGTAATATTAGTGATGTTAGATGACCTAACCTGGGGTGGGGCGCCTACTTGTATAGCTTCAGTCTTCAGAGCTTTCCAGCTGCAGGAAATTTTGCTTCATCCATGACTTTATTTCCTCCAAACAGATCAGAGTCAAAGTGGATGATGGCAGAGTAGACGAGGAGGTTTAATTCATCCTGAGGTAAAGCCGAGTGTCATCAGCATAGCAATGAAATAAAGTACCGTGCGAGCTGATGATACAGCCCAGAGGAAGCATATACAATATAAACAAAATGGGGCCGAGCACTGAACCCTGAGGAACACCACAGGTGACATTGTGTGTAGTGGATTTAGCCTCTCCCAGAGCAACATGCTCCATTCTTTGAGTAAGATAAGATGAGAACCAGTTGTAAACAGAGTCAGAGCCATTTCCACCAAACACCACCATCTCCACCAAAGACTACAGTCTCTACCAAACACTTCTACCACCATAGCCATCTCCCCCAACACCACCTCTAGGGATCTAATACCCTAAGACTATATTATAAGCCTTACAATTAGGTTTTACACTGTAGTCTACATGATTCATTCATAACTCACCATAACAAGTTTAACTGTGTGTGTGTGTGTGTAGTTTCCCATGAGGGTGATGCCTCGTGGTACTCCATTTTCCCGATCGATAATGAGGAGCTGGTGTACGGGCGATGGGAAGACAACATCATCTGGGACGATCAGAACATGGAACGTCTGCTGTCTCCTCCCATCCTGACCCTCGACCCCAACGATGAGAACATCATACTGGGTAACCTTTGACCTTTATCGCACCGCATGGGTCTATTCATCATAAAAGCCCATTGGGTTATAAGTAATCTTGACTGTCTGTGTGTGTGTGTGTGTGTGTGTGTGTGTGTGTGTGTGTGTGTGTGTACAGAGATCCCCAGTGAGAAGGAAGAGAGAACGTCTCACTCTCCATCTAAGGAGAACAAGAAGGAGTCGTCTCTAAAAAAGAGCCGCATTCTGCTTGGGAAAACCGGTGTCATCAAAGAGGAACCGCAGCAGGTTATCACCCTCACCTGTCCACTGTCCCAGACTACACACACACACACACACACACACACACACCCTATTTACTGTTCACTGCATATACTCACTCACCTGTCCATTTGTATTGTGTGTGTGTGTGTGTGTGTAGAACATGTCCCAGCCGGAGGTTAAAGACCCGTGGAATCTGTCTAATGATGAGTTCTACTACCCCAAACAGCAGGGTCTGAGGGGCACGTTCGGGGGCAACATCATTCAGGTGGGGTAAAAACACACGTGCTGTAATGAACACACACTAATGTGGTGCTGTGGACAGGTGTGTAACAACCGCTACAGGTACGTTTAGTGTTTAATTCTTCTCTGTTTGCCTGTGTCTGTTCTCTGTTCTCCCACCTTCCCCTGGTCCCTCTCTCTATATGTCTCTCTCTTTCTCTCTGTCCCTCCACAGCACTCTATCCCGGCGTTGGAGTTGAGGCAGCCGTTCTTCCCGACCCACATGGGCCCCATGAAGCTCCGTCTGTTTCACCGTCCCTCGCTCAAGAAGTACTCGTTCGGTTCTCTGTCTCAGCCTGGACCTCACCCAGTGCAGCCCCTCCTCAAACACATCAAGAAGAAGGCCAAGGTGTGTGTGCGTGTGTGTGTGTGTGGATGAGGCTGACACGCCTTGTGGGTGGCGACGTGTTCTTCATGCTGTGTGTGTGTGTAGATGAGGGAGCAGGAGCGACAGGCCTCAGGGGGCGGAGACATGTTCTTCATGCGAACCAATCAGGATCTGACAGGTAAAGACGGAGACCTGATCCTGGCGGAGTACAGTGAGGAGTACCCGCCCCTGATGATGCAGGTCGGCATGGCAACCAAGGTCAAAAACTACTACAAGAGGGTGAGTCATGTGATCAGTCGTGTGTCTTTCAGGGGTTTAGATCAAAGAGAGCTGTAGTGTTTTATACACGTGTGTGTGTGTGTGTGTGTGTGTGTGTCAAGTCAAGTCAATTTTATTTATATAGCGCTTTTAACAATTGACATTGTCGCAAAGCAGCTTTACACAATAAAAAGAAGTCAGTTTGTATGCAATGTGTGTGTGTGTGTGTGTGTGTGTGTGCAGAAGCCTGGTAAAGATCCCGGTGCTCCAGACTATAGGTATGGAGAGACTGTGTACTGTCACACATCTCCTTTCCTGGGATCACTCCATCCAGGACAACTGCTGCAGGTAATATACACGCGAATACACACACACACACACACACACACACACACACACACACACTGAGGTGAGACCACCCCTGCTATTGGTTCGTGGTCTCACCTCAGAAGGTCTCTTCTGGTTTGCTGGTTTGCATCCTCATACCTCTGCACTGTGTGTGTGTGTGTGTGTGTGTGTGTGTGTGTTTCAGGCCTTTGAGAATAACCTGTTCCGAGCTCCTATCTACCTGCACAAGATTCAGGAGACGGACTTCCTGATCCTGCGGACGCGGCAGGGCTACTTTATCCGCGAGGTGTTGGACATATTCGTGGTGGGACAGCAGTGTCCTCTGTATGAAGTACCGGGTCCCAACTCCAAACGCGCCAACACACACATCCGCGACTTTCTACAGGTAACACACACACACACGTCTTTCTCTGATCAGGTGTTCCAGTCACTTCCCTGGTTACAGGTGTTTAAACTCAAGCCCCTCTGTATTAGTGGAAGAACGTGAGCTCAGAGAATCCCAGCGTGGTACCGTGATAGGACGTCCCCTGTGTAATAAGTCCAGTCACAAAGTTTCCTCTAAGTACTAAATATTCCACACTCGACTGTTAGTGGTGTTATGACAAAGTGGAAGTGATTGGGAGCGACAGTAACTCAGCCATGGAGTGTTAGGCCACATCACAGGGTCACAGGACGCTGAGACACATCGTGCACAGAGCTCACCAACTTTCACCAAGAACGGTGCTGGTCTGACTTCATCAGGATAAGTGTAACGTTTGGTGTAAGGGGGCGGGGTTATGATGTGTAACGTTTGGTGTAAGGGGGCGGGGTTATGATGTGGGGTTGTTTTTCAGGAGTTGGTCTCTTGGTTCCAGTGGAAGGAACTCTTAATGCTTCAATGTACCAAGACATGTTGGACAGTTTCATGCTCCCAACTTTGTGGGGACGGTTGGGGACGGCCTCTTCCTGTTCCAACATGACTGCGCACCAGTGCACAAAGCAACGTTCATAAAGACATGCATGAGTTCGCTGAGGAAGGAGTCCTGACCTCAACCTGATAGAACACCTCAGGGGTGAATTAGGGCGGAGACTGTGAGCCACGCCTTCTCGTCCAACATCAGTGTCTGACCTCATATATGTACTAATAGCAGGAACTCTCTCTGTCTCTCTCTCTCTTTCTCTGTCTCTCTCTCTCTCTCTCTCTCTCTCTCTGTCTCTCTCTCTCTGTCTCTCTCTCTCTGTCTCTCTCTCTCTGTCTCTGTCTCTCTCTCTCTTTCTCTGTCTCTCTCTCTCTCTCTCTGTCTCTCTCTCTCTGTCTCTCTCTCTCTTTCTCTGTCTCTCTCTCTCTCTCTCTCTCTGTCTCTCTCTCTGCAGGTGTTTATCTATCGTCTGTTCTGGAAGAGTAAGGACCGCCCGAGACGGATTCGGATGGAGGACATAAAGAAGGCTTTTCCCTCTCACTCTGAGAGCAGCATCCGCAAACGCCTCAAACTCTGTGCAGACTTCAAACGCACTGGTACACACACACACACACACACACACACACACACACACACACTTAATGTGACAAGCATTTAAATTTTTCGAACTCTGGTGGATCAAATATTCTGTGTGTGTGTGACGGGGCAGGTCAGTGAGACAGGAGAGCTGGTGTTATATCTGATACAGGGAATACGTTTATATACTCAGTCAGGATACAGATTGAAAGTCTGCTGAACCGTCAGGTGTGAGTTTCATCCCCATTGAGGGTGAGACTCGCTCCAATCCCCTACTGGTGACTGTCTTCCTGAGCAGTGTGAGGATCAGAGACCTTCAGCTCGGTTGAGTTACAGTTTAGATGTGCAATGTCCTGGTGTCTTGTTCTGGTCTGATCCTCTCTTCATACCTGTCTTACTCTCCGTCTGTCTGTCTGTCTGTCTGCAGGTATGGACTCTAACTGGTGGGTGTTGAAGCCGGACTTCCGTCTGCCTACAGAGGAGGAGATCAGAGCCGTGGTGTCTCCTGAGCAGTGCTGTGCTTATTACAGCATGCTGGTAGCAGAGCAGAGGCTCAAGGTACACACACACACACACAGACAGACAGTAATAAATATGTACAGCCTTGCAACGGCGGGGCACTGACACAGAGACGGGTGCGGTTTATTGAATATTGAATGCGGTTGTACAGGAGTCTTGAGGGAGTGCAGTAGTGTCGTCTTGCAGGGTTGGACAGCGGATGGCAGGGACATGGAGACGAGCTGGGCTGGCAGAGGCGGAAGACGAGGTTGCGGAGGAGATGGTCGGGGTGCCCTGTCCTCTTTGAGCAGATCACGCAAGCAAATTTTTTGTCTTCTCCCAAAGGAGGGAGGAGTTTGAACGACCTGAATCCGGGGGATGTCAGGGGTGTGTCTTGGCACAGGGTAGATAGTCTGAAGTTTCGGGCGTTCCATACCGATCGACTCGAATGGCATACCTATGATCGGCGGCGGGACGAGGGGACGGGGGACAATTTCGTTGAAGTTTTTTTGGCGCTCGGGCACTTTTTTTTTCCAGGGCCTTTTCTCCTCTGTGTCTAGCCGGGGCAATGAAAACGGTGTCGGATCTTTTCTATTGTGTCATTCACTCTGAGACGAACGCAGAGTGTGTAGGAGTGAGCCGGGTGCATCACGGCGTCCACCTTGTCCTGGGGAACCACTAGGAGCTCTGTGTGTTCACCTCGTTTAATTGTATGCTAGTAGAGGATGCCTGACTTAAACGGGTCCAGAGGGCAGAGGGGTCTGGATCACTGGCAACTCAGGAGCGACATGTATAGCTCGGCAGAGAGACAGAGGGAAAGGAGAGAGGGAGAGAGAGAGAGAGATAACAGTTAGGTCTGGTCACAGTCAACATGTATAAGGTGAATGTATATTAGTGCAAAGTGCAAGCAGGGACTCCGGCAGGACTAACTATAACAGCATAACTAAAAGGGAGGAGCCAGAAGGAAACACAAACATGAGGGGGAACTGAGATGTAAAGCAACCAATCACCTCACCGTCAACAAACCTGAGTGAACAATGAGAGTGGGGAGGACAGCATCTAAACATAGCAGTTCACCAGAATACTCTACGTCCATGAGTCCCCCAGATCTGCTCCTTTACCTAAGGCTCATCTATTTACAAACATGCTGCGCTAAATAAATAGGTTTTTAGCCTAGACTTAAACACTGAGACTGTGTCTGAGTCCTGAACATTAACAGGAAGACTATTCCATAACTTTGGGGCTTTGTAAGAAAAAGCTCCGCCCCCTGCTGTAGTGTTAATAATACGTGGTACTGACAGGCAGCCTGCATCCTTTGATGGAAGTAGGCGTGGCAGATCGTAAGACACTAACAGTTCACTCAGATACTGCGGCGCGAGACCATTTAGTGCTTTAAATGTCAAAAGTAGCTTAAAATCAATGCGAAATTTCACAGGGAGCCAATGCAGTGTAAATAAGATAGGGGTGATGTGCTCGTATCTTCTGGTTCTAGTGAAGACTCTCACTGCTGCATTCTGTACAAACTGAAGCTTGTTTATACACCTAGTTGAACAACCAGACAGTAAGGCGTTACAATAGTCCAACCTAGAGGTGATAAAAGCATGAACTAGTTTTTCTGCATCATTTAGTGACAATATGTTTCTTATCTTGGCAATATTTCTAAGGTGAAAGAAAGCTATCCTGGTGATATTATCTACATGTGCTTCAAACGAAAGGCTGGAATCTATAATCACACGAGGTCTTTAACTGTTGCACTTGATGAAACAGAAAGGCC